>VZTA01020151.1:242673-259077 GCA_013398855.1 Mohoua ochrocephala
AAAAAAAGGAACAAGCAAACAAAAGCAGGGAAACAAAATCCTTCCAAGGTGGCAGAGTCTGGGTACACCACTCACAGTCAGTCTGTAAACCACCCCAGCCTGGAGGCAAAAAATAGTGTGAAGCATGAAATGCTCCAGTCTCTAATAAATTCTGGACAGTCACTCACAAACTTATGCCTCTTTTCAAATATTGTTCACATTACTAACGTAGCCAGGAATGGTGTCTCACTGCACAAGACACTGCAAACAGAAGCGAAAAATGGCATTTGCCCCAGGGAGTTTAGGCTGTATTTGGAGAAGGCAGATGGCAAATGTAGGAAAAGAGGCACAAAGGCAGCCAAGGGCTCACGGAGCAGCTCTGCAGCTCAGGAGTCAAACCTCCCTGATGACCAGTGCTTCAGAATTCATTGTTTCCTCAAGTCCTCGTCCTGCCTGCAAAGTGACGTGCAAATGCCTGTAGGACAGCAGAGGGTATATTTCCCCTTGCATAAATCTGTAGAAATTCATGCATTCCAAAAATTCATCTAATTCAACCAAACGTTTCTTCTCTAAGTAGAACACACAGATGTAGAATGCTCGTGTGCCTAAATTCTTTCACTTAAACCCAACATCAAACTCAAGCAAAAAGCCCAGAGAAAACATATCCTACTTCAAAACATTTTAATTAGTCACAGTCATTTAACTCTACATTTTCCTGCAGTACAAAACAGTACTTATCTTTAAGGTTCAGACTGCAAACTCCTCACTTTTCAAGATGTTCACAAAAGAAATGTGCCTGCTTTGGGTGGGGCTGTTGGCATCAGTAGGAGCTCAGCAGCAGGAATGGCTCACTTCCCTTGGGGAAGGATTCTGTCCTGTCACCCGGGTTTCTCTTGGTCACTTGTACAATAATACTGCACATGTCATGTCCAGGCACGACACCATCAGCTCCAAAGCAAATAATTCACTGCAGAAAATTGGCCACTTTGGTTCATAGCTCCAACCCAGCGGAGCACACGCACTGCTGTCAGTGGGGTTCCTCTCTGCTTAAGTGTCCAGCTTTTGTCTGAGGTTTGGGAAAGAGTTAAATGTTGATTTTAGAATCTCAGTGGCCTTCCCACCAGAGAATTATATTTCAGCATACCATTATGGCAAATTTTCCTAATGTCTGCCTATGGGGATATCTGTGTAATGGCACCATCTGACTCTTATCATAATTTGATTCAAACTCATATTGCTTTTACATTTTATTTCTCTTTGCCATTCTGGCTTGTAACAGCCAACAGCAGGCTGAAATTTTACCTAAATGAGAGCATTTTTGCTCAGTGAAAGAACATTACTCTGTGCCATTTGCTTAATAGTTCACATTACTGTGTAGGGAGTGTTCCATCCTTAGGCCAAGTTCCTAGCACCCAGTTTGTTAAAAGTTTCAAGGGCAACACAGCAACAGCTTCTGCATGGAAAAACCTTACTGTCTGGGCAAAGTTATAGTTTCTCAGACAGAGAAGAAGTCAAGAAAAATCTCAACTGCATTTATGCATGGGCAGAAATAAATGAATAAATACAAGCTATACTCTTGCCACAAAGTGTCCACGTATTCTTAATGAAAACAACCTTTATTTAACACTGTGTTCATTCTGCAAGTAGCACAGAAATTTAAGAGATAGACTTTGCCATGCTTGTGTTGTTTTCTGCAACAGTTTTCCATGATACCAGTTACCCGAAATTATAAAGAAAAAAAAGAACCGAAGGAAACTACTGAACACAGGAACTGAGCCTAAAGTGGATCAACATCGTGGTGACAAGTGAGAAAGACTATCAGCTTACTGGAGTGTGATCCAAGCCAAGGGGAGCTGAGTGCAGCAGGTGAGCCCGGCCCCTCCTGCTTCCTAGCGGGAAAGAGGGCTGCGGAGAGAAGGGAAGCTGCGCTGAGGGCCAAGGCTGACAGCACAGCCCCGAGCCCCTTTGCTGCCACAGGAAGGGCCAGGAAAGCCCAAGGGACAAAGTGTGCAGCAGAGTGTGTGTTTAAGCACAGTATGCTGAAACACTGCAGAATTTCCCGTGTTTCCAGGACTCCACTGCAGCGGATGGAACACCAGCAATGCCAACAACTGAGCGGTGGACAATGGATGTTTGTGCTTCCTTGGATCCTACCGCATTTGGAGATTGCTTAGATTCAAATCACACAGATAATCTGAGAAAATAAATCAAGTTGCCATGTTTATAAAACCTTGTGGGACACCAGAAGACACTTTACATAGTAGGAAAGGTATCATGCCACAGTCCAAATGCATTAAATTGTAATTTTAACTTAGAAGGCAAGGAGCACTCTGCCTGCCTTATCTCAGGCTCCTAACTCCTTCCTCACAGCCCAAGAGTCGTACACAACCGTGACAAAAGAAAAAAATAGGTGTATTCTTGAGGTAGGGAAAGTGGCTTTGATAAAGCTGGAAAAAAATTTCAGATTCAGATGAAAAGACACAATATAAAAGCAACACCCATTAAAAGGAGTATGAGCTGCACCACCAAGAACGGAAAGCTATTTCAGACAGATCAGATTTTATGTCCCACGTTCCACATACTACATCTCTTTCCAGAAATAAGACAATAAATCTGCAACAACCATGGATCCATTTGTCCCAGACCATAGTACACTGCAAGCTTAAGCCAACTCCTAATATGCCTCAACACTGATGCTAAAACAATGCTAGCACTAGTTATTTACCTCTAGATATGACTATTGCTCACACACAATGTCCAGGCCCTTTGATACCTGCTAAAAGCCAGTCAAGTATCCAGGGAAACTGTAAGCAAGAGAATGTATCTTAAGTAACAATGGTTTCACCACACAAATACATTTCAAAACTACTTATTTATGTCCAAAACAATATGCATCAAGTTTAGTTTGCCCTTTATTTGTAAATGTCATGGTTTCCAGTCATTTGCCATCTTCCCTGTGAGGGTGATGAGGCCCTGGCACAGGCTGCCCACAGAAGCTGTGGCTGCCCCATCCCTGGAAGTGTTCAAGGCCAGGTTGGATGGGGCTTGGAGCAACCTGGGATAGTGGAAGTTGTCTCTACCCATGGCAGGGGCTTGGAACAAGATGATCATTAAGGTCCCTTCCAACCAAAACCATTCTATGACTCTATTCTGATTACTTTTTTATTATTTCCTGGATTTTTTTCAGCCTGTCTATTGTTCTCTACTTCCCATGTGAGAATAATGCAGTTTGTATTTCAAACTGCTGGAATAAGGTGTCAAGCAGAAACATCCACCCTTGTTAACCCAGAATTCAGCTCATGAATATGCTATCCATCACTAAGTTTATATTTACAATTTGGACTCAAGAGTCTCCTCTAAACTGCTGTGCTCCCTTGTGTGAATAAGGGAATGCTGTGCAAAGCACTTCATGCAGCAAGGAAAACCTCTCTGCTCCACGCCCAGGAACCAGGGGCACTGCAAGGAACAGCTGGAAGGACCTGCATTGTGCTGAGCTGCAGCGCCTGTGAGGGTGCCTGAACACGAATGCTCGGGTGTTCCAACTTGTCACTGACAGGAGAAGTGGCCAGAGGCCATCTTTTCATCCTGAAGAATATTCAGCATTTAAGCAGTGAAACACGCTGGTTAGGAAGCTGCTACACAGAAGGTGTATGTGGCAATGCTGAGAAGTGTTTTAGCAAAAAAAGCCAAAGGAGAGTCTGAATTTCAAAGCGTGAAAAAGTACTAGCATGAGAAGGGACTAAAAACAAACTGGAGTTTAAAATACACAACTAGATGTATTAAAAAAAATTTAAAAGAAAATATTATTTTTTCTGACGTTCCATCCTCCTTTCTCCCAACAGCTGGTCTTATCTTTCCCCTGAAAAGGCTCAAAGGACATATTTAATAGAATTTGATAAATATCTTAAATATCATGAGAAAGATATCAGTCATTGCCAACCTGTGATTAGGGTTGATATTGATCTAGAAAGACAGATCTTACTTTTAGATTACTATAAAATACTTCAGTGGCTTATGTTGAAATTATTTCAGAAATTGTTTTTATTAATACATGTCCATCTGTACTTCTAAGCAGGTGATAGAAGTTTGATCTGCAGCTCCAAAATTCTGAGACTCTTAGTTGCTAGGAAACCAACAAATCTAATTCCTGTGTCTCTTATAACACAAAAATATAACTACATACTGATTCTCTCAGAAAAACTCATGCTATGTATTTTTCAAATTCACCTTTTGTCAGTGATTTGAAGCTTTATTTTCTTTCATTTAGGCCTTAGAGAAGGCATATCACTTATAAAGAGACTGGTAAATATGTTAACAGAAAAAGAGATGGAATATTCCTTAATCAGAATTTTTCATGTGTCTAATTTCTGGAATAAGGAATGTCTGAGCAGCAAGTTATAAGGGCTTGAGATTTGCTTCGAATATGGATTCATAAATTTATCTTTAATGTTTCATTACCATGAGTGTTGATCATTTCTGGCTCAGAAGATGGTTTTGTAGACAATCAATCTGGTGTCTTTATGAGAAACATTATTCATAAACATATGTAAAAGGCCTGTGCTTTCATTACAGCACAACCAGTTAACCATCTATCTATGTACACCCATCTGACCTTGCAATTACTGCCTTATCTGTATGATGCATTGCAACAGAATTATTAATTCTACTTCCTTACACTTTTATTCTTTGGCTCGGCAGGTCTACTAGGAAGAATAACACATATTCCATTAATAACAATTATCAGCGATGTGATAGGAACCTGAAGAATATGTTATTCAAAAAGTGGTATTTTGTCTGTGGACAGAGGTAAATATAAATACCTTGAATTCTGGGAAAGTATTTTCTCAATTTCATCAAAGAAATGTTACTATATATAAGAAACAGAGACAATGTACCCTTTTTATAAGAGGAAGAAAAACTCAACAACATCTAAAATAAAATCTATATCCTCTCCACAAGTTATCTCCTATTTTCTCAATGTATGTGAATAAAAAGCAAATGCAGTGGTGAAAAAAGCCAGGACAGTCAGTTTGTTCCCTTCTTCAAGAGGCGTCAAGATTCCAGAAGTCACCATTTTCCATTGGCTTTTCCTGGGACAATGCAGGTGCCAGCTGAACATCCTTCCCAGCCTCGGTGAGAGCAGCCAAGTGCCAACACCCAGACACACACATTGCCTGCCCTCACTGCTGCCTCCCCTGCTCCCAGCCCCCCGCAGGGAGGAAGCGTCCCTTCTCACAAAAAAAACCAGAAACCTCAGCTTGCACTAAGCACTGTTCCTCCCCAGTTCTGGAGCCCGGTAGCTGCAGCCCGTTCCTGCTGCCAGCTGCTGCCAGAGGTGACGTGGCAGAGCCGGAGGGAAGGCCCTCGGACCATGACGATGTGCCGTGTAACAGCTTCTGCAACTACTCAAAATAAATAGCAAATGACATCCAATAAACTGCATTAAAATGTTTAGATTGCAAATCACACACTTTAGTTTAAGAACTGGCAGATTTATGCTGCCACACAGTCTTTATTCTGCCCTTTCAGGATTATGACATGTTTTTCAAATTCCATGATCCGACCTCCTCTTCCAAGCACTTTGGGCTTTGAGCAAGATAAGAGCTCAGTGTTGGAAGATAAGTGTTGGAAGAAATCCAGCATGCATAGAATTAAGGTTGCACAAAGAATTACAAATTTAGATTTTCTCAGTTCTCCGGTTTTTGACCTTACAACAGAGAGCCATATTTTTAATTTATAACTGTAGTGAATACATCTGCGTATACACTAATGGTATTATATACATATCTCAAATACACAGACAAGTCCATTTCCTCTGTTGAAAACGTTTCTATTAGGGAATAATTCTGAAAATCCTTTGCCCATATAAGTAATCCTAACAGAAGGATCCTCTGCAAAGATGTAACTCTGCCCTGTTCTTTCGAACAGAAAACCTCTGTCCCTAACAAAGCATCAGTTGCTCCCCAGAATAACATCCTTCCTTCACACCCTGCAGTTTGTCCCTCATGCTTCTTACATACACCTCCCCAAGAAGGCTCTGGAGAGAGGAGCAGAGCAGAGCTTCTCATAAATGGAGATGGAAAAGATTATTTACATTAAGAAAAAGATTACTAAGGTAGGACCTGATGAAAAGAATGTAAAGCACATATTGAACATGGGGCTTGCAATCTACCTAAGATGAGGGGGAAAAAAGCCTTTCTTCTCCCTTAAAAATAAATTCTAATTCTCAGAGACACTCTCAGCATCACGAGCAGCACATGCCTTGCTACTCCTGTCAGGTGCACAGGGAAATGTATCAGTATTGGGATTTTCTTTTCCAGTACTAATATGTGAAAGACTAATAAGATAAACAGTTTCCTCCCCAAAACACAATAGACTGTTACAGCATGTATTCACCTTCCTTTCCTGTATTCCATGAGCTCTAGGTCTCCATCACTGTCATCTGGGTGTGCAATATAAAGAAAGCCACGTCTGAATCAGAAACGGGATGAAGGAGAATGTCCAGAGGACAGAAGGCTCAGCCTGGCTCCCTGCACTGACAATAACCTGCCCAAAGTGCCAGTGTGACCAGGCCCCAGCAGGAGTGAACCAAACCCCAGTCACTGCTCTGCTACAGCCCTGCCAGAGACAATCAAGCCTGAGTTTACGAGGCTTTGGTTACCTAAGCTCATCATTTGAGCTCAGTTTTAAAGCCTCTTAATGCACAGTTGAAACAAGAAGCTTGCAATAAATCCATAGAAGCAGTACTGCTCAGTCAAAAGTGAAAAGGAGGAATCAGATTATACAATCAAGCATTTATTTGTAAAATTATTGCTTTAATTGAAATACAGTGAAGGAATAAAACAGAATTAAACTTCAACCACCTACCATTCAGCCACCTCCATTCCCTAAATGTCTGATGTTGCTATTTATCAATGAATTTAATGAACATTAAATTGAAGAAAAGAAATGTGTATCCTTCCAAACCAAAGTAAATGAAATTATCTAAATCAAAAATGCAACAAAGCACATGTGGAGGGTGGGAAGAAGTGCAGCAAGATCTGCAGATCACACCAATGCAACAGAGAGAAGATTTCTTGGCCCAAGCAATAATAATTATACCCCCATTGCAAATCAATTTACAGGTTTATTCCAGCTAAGGGCCTTTCCCAAATGCAAAAGGAAATTAACAACCTTAAAGAACATGTATCAATATCAGTGCTTTTGCACCACATCCTTATTAAGGAGAAAGCTTTTGCAGCTTCTCCATTCCTTGATACTCTCACACATCTTAATAAATTTTGTTCATTTGAAATAATGAGTACTTCCAGCATCACCTATTTTGAGAGGGGAAAGAGGAAGGGAAGAGGAGAAACAAGCAGAAGATTAAAGTAAGAAGATCTTAAATCTAGAGCTCCAAGTCTAAAAGGTAGTTTAACCTCCTTCTAAAATAATAGCTCCTGCGGCACTCTTTGCGGACATGCAGGACAGGAAAATTAATTTGGAAGCTCTTTTCTATATATGATACACAAACAAAAAAGGCTTATATATACCTTACACAGGAGTACTAGAGTTTATCCACTTTGAAATAATCCTTTCACCCTCCCCAATATTTTAATTTTTACTGATAGTTACTTTATTTACAATACAGTGTTGAGTTAAATTAAGCAATATAGAGAAAAACCAGCTGAAGCTGAAAGGTTTATTATAACAGAAACCATACATAGTTCACCACAGAGAGAGTAACTGCTACAAGGTCAAGATTAAAGACACATTACCTTTTTCATATTATATAAAATAGAGCATTTTGGTATATATTTTGCATTTTATACCTGGAGCCATAAAGAAAAGAGTAGCTCTAACCAATGGCTCTAAAGAACACGTTTCATATCCCTGGTGCTGTCAATAGCAACAAACAACTAATCTTCACTCAATAAATGTATCTTTTATTAAAGTGCTTCCTTTTACAATTTCTAGCATAGAAACTGCAAGAAAGGAACACAAAAGATTAGATGAGAGCAACTTGACCTAATACTGAAAAACAGATTACTGCTCTCCTATATTACAGAGGTTATAAAATCAGTTATTTCTGTGTGGAACAGCTCACAAATACCTGCAACCTCACAAATACCAATTTCTTGCAGTAGGAACTGGGAAGACAATAAGGCATCATCCTCTTTAGTCTGAAATAATGCAAGAATGTTAGGTTCTTTTTTTCTCTCTCAAAATGCAAAGGTGACTTACAATCTCCTGTACCTCAGCAATAAATTGAGAAAAAAATAAAAGAGGTGACTTGCTACCTGTACACACATATACTTTTCTATCATAATTAATAATGATCGTTTTATTGCAGCCCATGTAGCAGCTAATCAATGGGCTTTGATACTTGCACAGTCAACCACAGCTCCTGTGTGCTTGCATAATATTCTCTATAAAACTTGTAGCTGCTCAAGATAATGCCTTTACTGCCAATGGCCCAAAGTCAGCACAGAAAGCTGTATTTACAGTCCATACATCACATTTGTTCAGATTCAGGCTGAATGCTCCAGAGCACAGGGGAGAATGGCAGAAGACAAGTGAGGAAAACAAAAGGCAAGGTGAATAGGGGGTAAGGTTACTGGGTATTTAGAGATGAGAACCACAGTTCTACTACTTCTGAACCATTTTTTTCTGAGTTAGCTCAGAAGAGCTATGCCACACTACCTCAGAGGAAACAATCCAGAAAATAACCAAATAACCCTACTTCTTTCATAAGGACAAGGTCACACATAAGACTTGGAGATGTGACCCAAAGGCATCAGGAGAGAGAAGCAAGTTTCCCAAGAGCCTTGGACACATCTCTGTTTTAGCTATTGCAGGTTCATAAGACCTAATTTTTCCTACTTTTCAGGACGTATTTCATTCATTCACCAATCCTCGTTCATCTCAGTAACAAGTCACTGAGTGAGCGGGGTTCTTCAGAAGACATTGTGGCTGAAGTTCTTCTAATCACATACAAATGCTTGACTTGAATTTTTATCTTCTTCAAATTTGGGATACCTCAAATATATTGAGAAACTGTAGGTCACCATGACCTTTCATTTGGAAGAGCCACTTTGGTTTGGAAGTTGCAAAGACTGAATCCTATAAACTTTACAGGGCATTCCAAAATCAAAGCTTTCCATATAAGTGTCTACACTGAAGCCAACAGCTTCAGTATCTTGAGTCTTCCTGTTCCTTTGCTTTCATCTCCTTTCTCCGGAAGACACTGTGTTGCTGAACTAATTATTATCAGAAAAGTGGTTAGCTACAAGACAAAATGAAGTGTACAATGTAGTATATGTGTTTAACTGCAGAGCTCCTATTGTTTTGCAGCTGCTGTCTTGAGACTTACACTTTTCTAGTACGATGGAGGCTACAAAAATGACAGTAGTAGTGATTTATGCTCGAGGTCGGAAAACAGATGCATAAGAAATTATGTTCTGGTTGGTTATGAGGAACATCTTTTGTCTTACAGTTTGCATCTTAGGAGCAATGACTTTCACAAAGCTCTTTCAAACTGTTCAAGGACTGTGAAAGGAGATTTGCTTTCCTTCCTGCTTGCTGGACTCGAACTCCTGTAAAACACATGATCATTTTCTTTCCCTTCATTTCTACAAGAGAATACAGAATTTTTGTCCCCTATTTTCTCTTGCTTTTTCACTCATTCTCACAAGTACCTTCCACTTCCATTTTCTCCCCTATTCTTCCTTAAATATTACAGTAGATACAAATTTTCTACTTCAGATAGCGTTTTCAATTTCTCACCTTTCATCTTTCTTGCCTGTTCCATCTAATCTTTTAACTCTTTTATTCTATACACCATTTTATACACTTTTATATTCTTTCTAATGAGATGCTTTTCACTGTACCCACAATTTAAACACTACTCTGTATTTTCGTGATATTTCTACCTAAAGAAACACCCACAATCTTTCTTCAGCCCTCTCATTTCCTTCACTGCTTGTTTTACCTGGCCATCTTACTCCTGACCTCTTCATTTTCCATTCTTACCCCTTCTAATTTATGGGCTTGCTTCACCCACTCCTTTGCAATTAGCCTTTGACTATTTTTTGCACAGTCTCTGAAAGCACTTAGCTCTAATCTTGTTTACTCTTCCAGCCTGTTAATTCATAACCCCTTTTGCATTATCCAAAACAATTATTCAAGTGAGCACCTCTTGCAATTCCAACACATTCTGCATCTCTGGGTAGATATTTCCACAATATTGGTGCTGTTGAAGGAAATTTCTTACATCAGGCAACTACAGCAACTCATGAAGTTCACGAAGAGTTGAGATGTGGCCACTGGAAGATAAACAAGCTCATTTCAGAGTGCAGCTCAAACACCTGCTAGACCAGGTCGCCAATTCCACCAGCCAGGGCAAAACCAAACTCTTCTTTACCCACCTGCCAAGACACTGCACTGACCAACCATTTGTCCACAGTCACTGTTCCTCTTTTGTTTTCCCCACTACACTATAGACACCAAGTTTTAGTTTTCCAGACTAGAAATACCCGAGGTTTGTTTCTTAGCAAGACATTTCTGGTCTTCATTAGAATAGGTATGGGAATTAAATAAATTGAGTTATATTTTGCTTCAGTTTCACCACTCAATTAAGCACAAACTGGCCTTCATTTGAGTAATGAATGACACAGCATGCTTTTTACACACCAGGGAAATTTCCTGTGCTCTAAAGACTTTTTCTCCCCTGCAGAGAATCAGAACAAGACTAACAATCTTTCTGGCTGACAAGAAGGATTTGACAAAAACTCTCACCTTCTCTACCATCAGCAGTGGGCAGGGCTGGGGGAAATTTCACATGGGATGCACCAGAATGGGCACAGAAACATGGAATATTTACTTTTCTGATTGTGGCCTCCAGTGGCTATGCTACTGGGAATAGCTGGAAAAGTGTTTCTAGAATTCACAGAACACCAGCAGTCATGTTTCTCCAAGCTCATTTCAGAGGAATACACGGACCCCAGCAGGTCAGGCCTTTCCTGAAGAAGCTCCTTGCTGAATTACAGTGGATCATCACCCACACTTGCACACTATTTACTATAAATCACCTGTATTAAGTCAGGAGGAAATACATAATCAATGGCAGGAAAAGCAAATACTACACTTTCAGTTGCCTTGGTATTGACTTCAGCTTTACTGGAACCCAGACTGTGTCAGTCTGAGAGCTACTTTTGTCTCGTTAGTGTGAGTGTTGCAATACAGGATTGGTGCTGAATTCTTTACAACAGCCACCTTAACAGCTGCCCAGCAGATGCTGTGCATAACCCACTGCCCTGCTGTAAACAGAGATAATGGGCAAAGCAACCATGCCTGATCCTTTCCAGAGTAAGCAGAACCTGAAAAGAGTCAGAGAGCTCAAAAATCTGTCCTGTGGCATGTGCCAAAGTGCCCTCAGGACTGCTCTCATTTTTGGTAACACACAGCATGCCCAGGTTTCCAGTGGGGGATTCTGGGGTGTGTTCAGAGCCACACGAGCTGGCAGACAATGTGTAGGTACCACATCTGTCCCTGGATCCTGGAGCACGTCAAACACGTCCCACGCCCTCTCCATCCTCTTTGCTAAGCGATGTGTCACATACACACGAGGCCTCGGGCTATAGGCAAGGCAGGGATGAGATACCAGAGTTGTTACAGATGCATGGATAGCCTAACATCCAACAAGACTACATTTCCTTATTAAAGTAGAAGATTTGCAGGGAAGGAAAAAAGGCAACACTTGCTAAACAGTGAGAGCAAAAGTCTCTTTTCTGCAGCACAGAAACATGGAAATCAGGTACATTTGCACTGCACTACCTCACTACCTTAAGTCCTGGACCAGCACCAAGAAGAAATATTAAATTTTATTATCTTTTTAATTTTACACTTACTATTTAATCCACTTAATGAGATTTCACTCTGTGATTCCTACATCTCTGAAGGAGGTCAGAGTAGATGATCACAGTAATGTCTTCTGGCCTGCAAATCTAGGAAATCACTGGGCCATTATAACCTCTCAAAAATATGCAATTAAGAAGTACTTTTAACACCAGCAGCTGCCTGAGCTTCAAAAAGCCTCTCTGGCTTATCTGGCTTAGGAAACTAGAGGAGCAGAAAAAAATTCAAACTGTTAAAACTTCCACAGTTTCCCAAGACTTTTAACAATGGAGAGAAAAGCTTCGTATTTGAGATGACAAGATGGTACCCACCAATGTCTCCTATGTACCTACCATCATCAATCTTAAAAAAACCCCCAAACATTGAATTCGGTTTGAGCTGAAAGGCTTGCCTAAAAACTATTTTTGAAGAGGAATGTTTATGAATGCTAGAAGCAGAAATTGGGTTGGATTCATTTGTGGCAGTGGGAGGCAGAAAATGGGATTTCTCAGGGCCTCTTGCTGTTGCCATATGCCTGAGAGGCTCAGATGTGTCACTTCACATGCCTGGTGAAACACAGGGGCTGCAGCACTGGTCACAGTGGGCTATATCCAGCCCTGGACTCAGAGGAAAGGAGGGCGGCATGTATTGAGGAAAGAAAATGATGAACAAGAACAGGAATAAGTTCATTCTTCTCAAAGAAGCCAGGGAAAATGCACAGTCCCTTTATTTTGGCCCATTACCTGGTGGAAGCAGGATTTTGCCAGTTTCGGAAAAGAGAAATATATGCAGATGCTGACTTAGAGACACAGGCTGGGTGACATTTCTAGTTCAGCCCATAAGAAAACCTCACAGACACTTGGATCTGAAAGTTATCACCACCTTGTCAAAACCACAAAAACTGGATTGATCCTAGAGCTACTCTCTGACTTCCACTCTTCTGTGTTTCTCCTGAAAGAAACCTTGATTCACCACTGTAAGTATTTTCTGATGAATTGAGGAAACAGCTCTCTAAAACACCAGTAAGTCCAATAAGCAAAGTGGTTATAAAAACTTCAATCACTAAAATTTGCAAAGGATGTCGTAGGAGTAAATGTCATTGAAGAACACGCAGCTCCTCGAGCCTAAGCCAGCAGAGCGCTTTTCCATCCCAGAAACCCCACGCAGCAATTCAGCAGCCTCCCAGCATTTGGTGATCACGTCAAAACAAGTTGTTTGTGAAAGCTGGAGAACACTGTCATTATAGTGCTGCACTTCTCTCCAGTATACAAATATTGCTCTGTGCTAAGAGGGAAACACCGCTGCTGCCGGAAGGGTTTATTTTCCACTGGTTTCTAGAGGGAACTGAGAGCACTCCAGTATCATCCTCACACTCTGACAGTAACTGCTGCCTCTTGCTGACCCTGCAGAGCACCAGGGTTAGATAATAATGGCTTGGCTTACTTCGCAGGTGAGGTTTTATTTTATATACTATACGCAACCTTTAACACATTGTACAAGGTCAAAGAAGAGGCTGCTCAGAGCAGGGAAGTCTGCAAGTAGCTCACAGCCCTTAAAAGTGGAGAGAGAGATGTGTCCCAGGGAGCAGGGCAGGGTCAGCATGCCTCTAAGAGGAATTACTGGCACTTTTGCTACTGAATTCAGTGAGAAGGGGAAGGCAAAGGCATAAGGAACACAGTTCTCTAAAAGTGAAGGAGCAGCAGAAATGCAAGACAAAAAAAAAGGACTAGTAGAGAGCTCTGGAGGTGCAAAGTACTTAGGAGAAAGGCTGTAAATGCAGGTTTTCAGGGGAAATGGAAGGGTCAGAAGGAAATGGAAGAACTGTGTGGAAAAAACAGAATTAACTTCTTAGCAGTTACTTCTCATCCCCAATAGAAAAAAGAATATGGAGAAAAACCTTCTGTACAAAAGCAAATACCAATTGAGAAAGGAGTTGTGCTTTAATAAAAATGTACTGGTAAATTCTGGTTCTGCAAAAGGAAACTGGAACTGAATACACACAGCTCCTTTTCATTGGGTTCTTACACTTCAGAGGCGAGCGGGCAAAAGGCCATCTCACTTAGGAGCACCAACATTTACCAGGCACTAGCACCCTCAATTACAGTGTGTTTTTACAAACCACACTTTCACAAATGTCTTTGTTCTCTAGAGGAGCTGAAGCAAGCTCAGGAAGCACCACACGTTAAACAGCTTTATCTAAACCCATCATAGACTGGTAGAATGGTTTGTGTTGGAAGGAACCTGAAAAAACATCTCGTTACAAGCCCCTGCCCTGGGCAGGGACACTCTCCACTCGGCCATGCTGCTCAGAGCCCCATCCAGCCTGGTCTGTGAGAGATGCTCAGTGCAGGCTTAAGAACACACACTGTTTAAGGGCAAGGTAAAGGGCCTCACTAGAGGCAGCACTACTGAAAAGAAAGAACCTGCACTATTTACCGTATGTTCAGATCAGTAATGCATTAAAAGCCATCAAGAAGAAATTACATGCAGCCCACATTGTTTTCAATGTGGTTTTTCTATCTTCCCTTTTTTACTGTCTTGGTTCATACAAATGATGAACCAACTCTAGAGTGAAAATGGTTTCTTGGGAGACATGGGGATCACAACCGTTACATGCTGTTGATTTCCAAGTGTGTAAGGGATGGTGTTACACAGGAAATTGCTGCAATGTTACATTTCATTGCAATCCATTTGCTGTGAATTGATGTAGCCGAATAAAATAGAAGAGTTTATTACAAGTCCTTTCATAAGAACTACTAATTAGAACTACCATTCACTCAGTTACACATACTAGAGTTTATGTTTAGTCTTAGACACTTGCATCTGAGGTAATTCACCAACTGGGGACAGAAGTTTTCCTTCCCCTCTCCCTGTCTTGGACCCACTTTTTATACCATTTGAATAATGTCTGGAAAAGAGAAATGAAACCCATCCCTTGAAAAACAAAGACAGGCTCCTCGACACACAGGGATTACTTGCTTCTCATAGACTGCTGCTCTTGCATCTGATGTGAACTGAAAGGGAAGAAACACCTTCTTTGGAGCTGTATTTTTCCAGATATGTCCTCCTCTTATGGAGGGTTCACTTCATGCTTTTCACAGCACTGTATAACAGAGATGAATTAAGAGTGTGGCAAAAGCACTGGTCTTCTTATCTTTCCAGTATCCCAGGGAACAACAAACACAGATTTTGTGAGACAACTAAAATGGTAATCAAATGATAGTTCAGGATCACTGGTGACCTTAGGATTGCCAGTGAGAAACCTAAATCTAACTATAGCAACATTGCCAGGCACTTCATCAAATTACTGCTTTGCAAAAGTATTTGCTTCACACATTTGCTTCCCTCAGTCATGGTGGGATATTACTGGGAAAATTGTACATATTACGTATTTCAGGTTTTAAAAATAACTTTTGTCTTTGTTTTAACAGGCTGGATCCAATCCTAACTTGCTGTTTGTAGATCTCCTCCTTTAATACACCATTAAAAATGATTGCATAATCAGGCCACTTAGTTATGATATGACCATTTGTTTACATGGCATGTTTTAATGAATCATTAATATATTCTGTGGGCACTTTAAGTAATCTGCCCTTTACCTTGGTATTTCACAATACACCCCAGGCTTAATGGCCCATTAAAAGATGCCCTGTTGAATCTTGTGGCTTAATTGATGCACTTTTGCTGTTTTGATATTATTTTCAGGAAATTTGTTTTCATTTTCAGCAAGGAAGGACAGCACTAAATTGGAAATGAGCTCAAAAGGCCATCTATTAAATGGAAATGTGGGTGTTTTCTTTATCATTTTTTCTAATCCTCCCAGTGTTCAAGATTATGGCACATTTAGATTTAAATTACCAGATTGGTTGATCACAGCAGGAAACAGAGTAAGCACATTACTTCTGTTTTGACAGAACAATATAAGATTTTTATACATTTCATTAAGCAGAACTACTTAAAGAAAAAAAAGTCTCACTGTGTAGCACCATCTTTTACTCACGAACATCCTGTTGAAAATCCAATTAGTATTTTCAGAGGGAAAAGAAGTCCTGCAGTTAAACTCCATTGTCACAGCAGACATCATAAGTACGAAATGAAGTTCCAATATTTAAATTTTTTCCATGATCAACCTTTGCAGTGCCAAAAATTTATCATAAATTACACTTTAAATTGGGATTTTTTTCTTATCTGTTTTTCTAATTCATGCAGAGAAAATGGAAGTACATAAATAAGCTTAATAAGAACTCTGAAAGCATTAGCCTATCTGCAAAGAGGAGCTGGTCAGGAAAAATGCTGATGAGTGGACTTCATAGCAAGGTTTCATTCTTACCGATTTCAATAACACATTGTGAGACTGTATTTGTCTTTTTCATAGGGAGCAGATAACTGGGAGCACAGCAATTTCTGTTAATTTTAGCATTTTAACTGATCAGTATGCAAATATTAATGCCAAATAGATAGGTGGCTCCTTGACACTAGCAGCTGAAGGTAAAAACAATTATTTCTCTGCAAATTTGTGTAAGGGACTATTATTATTTTTTTTTTTTTTTT
>VZTA01020151.1:259113-325942 GCA_013398855.1 Mohoua ochrocephala
TTTTTTTTTTTTTTTTTTAATCTGAATGTTAGGCACAACAAGAGCAAATGCACTGACTGGTTACATGAGGGTAACCATGTTTATCTCATTCCATGAATGATAAAACATCAAAGAGAGTGGCAGGAAATTTGGAGGTGGTCAGTTTTACAGCCATTGTATCCAGACCCAATGAAGCTCCAGTTACTCCAGAATGGGTGGCTTCTTCCCAAAACCCTGCTGCTGCTGCTTTGCCATGCATTAAGGTGATGCTGTTTGCTACCACTCACGTTTAAGAAACAGCAGTGAATGTGCTTCGAGAAATGTTTAGTGCAACACACAGAACTTCCTCCCTAGAGACAAGTGTCTCATAAGGAGGCACAGTAAGCAGGCAGTTTGGGTGCCACGGGATTTTAATTCAGCCTAATGCAGGGCAAAGGCCCTTAAAATTACACAATAAAATACCATACAAATTGCTAAGGCAGAGGCAAAGAAAGATAACACAGATAATAGCAGATACTTGAAACACAATGACATAAAGGGCACAAACAGTGATTTCTATTTGTTTTCTTCCCCATTTTTCTTCTCATCCATTCCCATTGAGAAGCCATTAAAAATGAAACTACAATCTAGTGATTAAGGCATTTAGTCTGAGCTGATCTTAGGCTCAGACTTAATTCCCTATGTTGATATAGACTGCCTCTTGCCTGAGGAAGTCATACATTCACGCTGCTCCTCGTTCTCCATGCCCTAAAATTGGTTATTGCTGTTTGTCCCTCAGAGGTGTCAGGTGCTCCAGCTCTGCAGGGATATGGACCAGAACTGCAGCACCCAGCGGGATTTGCCACGGCAGGCAGTCCTTGCTCATTATCTGCTTTCACCTTCTAATGCTTTCAAAGGTGATGCCTCTTCTGCCTGAAACCTAGCACCGAGTCTGAGCATAAGCTAGAAAATTATTAATAAACCTCAGCCAAATTACGTGCAGCTGACTGTGTGAGATGGGACAAACTGCTGCCAGTAACACAATACAAAACTAATAAAGGCAATTTGTCACTAAACAACACCACATAGCTAAGATAGTATGATGTGAAATCTGCATTCACTGGGGGGAAAAAAAACAACCCAAAAAACAACTTAAAAGAGTCATTCTTTTGGCAACGAATCCCACCAAAACACACAAGTGTCACAGAATCCTGTCTGGTACACGCATAGGCCAAGGTAACAAGTAAAGCAGCACAGCAGAGGGGATTGCTAAAGTAAACAGCTGGCTTTGATGGACAACATCCTGCTGTGTGCATTCGGGGATGAGCGGGGAGGCAGCTGGGACTATCTCCCCTCTGATCCAGTGCACAGGGTACACGCAGCACCTTGCTGCAGCAGCACATCTCCCAGCCCAGTCGTAACACAGAATAATGCAGTTTCTTTGCTCTCCAAGGCTGTTCTGTGAAGCAAATGAAAGAAACTGGGGATTATTGGGAGACTCATTTCAGAAGCCAGCTCCCAATCCAAACGATTTTAATGCAAATACATTTTTGTAGCACATGAAAATGCTTTCACTGTGACATAAGCCAGCCTGGCAACTTCAGTGTACCTAGTGGCATCTTAGAATTATCCCCACATGCTGTAAGGCAACATGAAGAGCTTCCAAGCAGTGCAATAATATGTTACAGTTTGAATGCCAGGAGCAGGAGTCCAGGTGAGCTCTAACATGAAAAGTTAAAAGCCCCACATTCCAGTGGCCCAGCAGGAGCATAACAGAGAAATGAATTAACAGCACCACATCCTCCTGCAGTAGGTTTGGTCTTATCTTTCCAGTATTCCAGAGAACAAGGAATATGGGGTTTGTGAGGCAACTAAAATGATAATCAAATGATAGTTCAGGATCAGTAGTGACTCCAGCCTTAGGTAGCTTAATAGCAGGCTTTACGTCGCTCCTAGAAAAAAGGAAAGCAAAGGATAAAGTTGGGCAGGAGTGCAGCAGCCATCAATGACCAGAATTTGGTTTCCTAAACACCTGGGGTTCCATCAAGCCAGAAAATGTCTTACTGAGGTCAACTGCTATAAAAACATGAACTTCTGTCATAACAAAGTTCATTAACATCCCTTCAGCCTCGCCCCTGTCTCCCCCACGTTACCACAAGCAGCCAGAGCTGCGTTGCTGCCCTTGGTGCCCCCGCACAGCAGCCCCTTCCCTCGGCTCACCAGGAGCACTGTGCCTGCTGCAATCCATCCCTGGCACCTGCTCTGGAAACCTTAACTCGCTCTCCCTGCTGAATGCCACGGCTGGGATCAGCTCCTGCACCAGTGTGGGCTTGGATCCATCTCATACAGCCTCGGAGAGTGCTTCCAGTGGAGGCAATAGGAATTTTTCAGCCCAGAAGCCAGCACCACAGAGGAACAGCACGTATTTTACCTAGTGAGCGCATAGAATGCACTTTTCAGAATTCACACTGTATTAAAAACAAACAAACAAAAAAAGACCCCACTTTGTTAACAGCTCCAGCTAATGAAGTGCACACAGAATACTAAATTGAAGGCACTAGACCAAAAATATTCCGATTTCCTCTGCCCTCCTGTTTCTCATTAATATGCTGTAAAACAAAGAAAGAATAACAGTCTGAGTCTATGACACAAATTTAAATTATATACAAAGCCAAAGAGAAAATAACATACACACTGGGCTCAGAAATTATATTCAACAGCCAGATGAAAACTTGATACAGTGAGAAAAATATACTGCCACATGAGCCCCCTCCTCTCCTCAAGGATAAAACAGGCCTTTGAATTGCTTCTGCAGCCAGCATCTATATTCACTAAGGCAGCAAGAGAGCACCTAACTACCTCTTGCAACTGTAAAAGCACAGAGGAATCCACGGCTGCTCCATAGTCATAATTCTCCAAATCATGTGAGCCACATGAAACCACCGCAAACCTGGTGACCTACCACAAATGATCCTGACTGTGGCATATTTTCCAGCTGAATTTTTCCACCAGTGAAACCCAAATGCCTTCCCCTTCTTCTCCTAGGAGAGAGGAACTGTCAACTTTAGCTGCCCAGGCCTGATTTAAAAACATAAATTCAATTTATATTTTTATCCTAGCAACACACAAAAGTATCTCTCTGCTCCAACATATCCTGTCTGAATTAAAATCTTTTCAGAGATATCTACTCATTAGTTTTAGCTTAACATAGCAAGACTGCTCAAATCTTTCTTCCTCTTTCCTCAGTCACTGCCAACAGTACAGTGCCACTTGGTGCAATCCATAACCTGAGATAACCTGCACCTCCCATTCTTTTTTCTGTCCCAAATCCAGCTTATGTGTAAATCCTGCTGGTGCTCTCTACATAACAAATTCAGATATAGAGCTTTTCTTATCAGATCACACTGGAAAAGCTCTCTCTGGGCTCCAAACACCTTTTCTCTTTATTAAAACAATGTGGAGATTTTTTCCTGGGGTTTGACTAACGCAATTCTGTCCCTGCTCACATCCATTTGCAATATTTTTGAAAATATGATTTTACTTCACTTTGACCACATCAGCTATCCTCTCTGTCATCTTTGGCATCTTTCTGTCCTCCTTTTATGTTCCATCAAACAAAAAGCATCTTCATTTTCTAGGCTTTTCCTTGCCTGTCCCAGCCTTGTCCTCTCTCATTCTGCTCTGTGAAACAGGCTGTCGCTTCTCCTCAGACAGCGACTTCAGCATCCACTCCCTGCAAAAACACAAAAGCAGCTTCATCCTCTCTGCCACTGTGTCCTTCATTGTAGGAAACAACATACTCTGAACATCTCCAAAGTTCCTCATTACAGTCCCTCAACTCTCTGCACAAAGATTTCCTGGCTGGTACAGCTGGGGAATGGCCAGCCTTGGAGAGCTGCATACCAGGAACCAGCATGCCATCTACTGCCATCGCTCTGCTTCTCCGTGTCCCCGTGCCTTCAGCAGCCACTTTTGTCTCGTCAGTCTGCTCGGCATTAGTGCAGCACCGAGCACGCTGCTTCCCTGCACAGCCCAGGGCTGGGCTTCTGGGCACTGTGAAAATGCAGATAACAGGAAACAAAACTGCGGCCTTCTGCCTGCACTTGGCTGTGCTGCTGCTCATGGAACAGCTTAATCTGAGCCAGGCTCCAGCTCTGCTCTTTCTCGGAGCATGCTGTGGACACCTGAGAGTGCCATGTGATTCCCAGTGCAGTCCAGGCTCTCGGCAAGTGCTAAGGGCTCAAAGGATTTTCAGATCATCGAGTATTGACAAGTAAAAGCTTTTATATTGGAGAAATATGAAACACCGCAGGTCTTGGGCTTCTTTTAAGAAACGTGTAAGCCACAAGCTTTCATTTTGTGTCATGAGAGTTTTGCTTCTAAAGATGAGAAATCTGCCAAAAGGCACTTCTTTGCTCAAGCAACAATTTCCGGAGCAACAGACCTTCTTCTAAAGTTGAAGGTCCTTATGCCTCGCAGAATCAATTCTGCAGAGGTCTCAATTTCCCATCCTTGGCAAGTGATAGATGGTCAGGTAACTTATTATATGTACTCGATACAAATAAGGTGGAATTTGATTTAAAAACTAGATATATTTATAGTAATGCTGATCTTGGTTATCAATTCAGACTGAAAATAAAACATCAAGAACCAAAAAGCAGGTCTTGCATCTTGAAATGAAGACTAATACACATGCCTGGGGACTGGTAAAGACACCATCAAGATATACAGTGTACTTCCAGTGTACTGGCAGCCCAAGAGTAGGGGTAAAAAGAAAAGAGGAGTTTGGATAACCTAGAGAAAGCAGAGAGAGAGAGAAAGGGAAATGCCATTAGAAAAGTGCAAGAAAGTTACAGATATTGCAAAAGAAAATCCTTGGAGTACTTCAATTTTTCTTTCCTAAGAGAACACAAAATGAACCAGAATCTTGGTTCATAAATCTGTGTTAAAAACGCTTGACCTAATATACTGAGCTTTGATCTACTCACATCAACTTCCATCTTCAACTAATCATTGTGCTCTGGACTGGGTGGCAGCAGGACAGGTATATCTTTCCAAAACCTATTGGACAGTAACTAATTTTAAAGATTGGTTTGCAGTTGGTAATGACATGGTTCTTGTATATGCTCTGTATAAATCAGCACGGTCTCGCATGCTACACTGAACAAATCAATAAATCACTTACCAGTAACACTTGCAGACCCTTTATTATCAAGTGCCCTTTGAAACACTTCCTGCCCCTTTCACATAATATTTCCTATCTTCAGTTGTTACTAGAAAGGTATTTTATCATTTATCTGTCTGTCACATTGGAGACATTTTATGCTTAACTGCTTAGTTGCTCAAAGATTCCCATGAATGTTTTTCCCTTCTCCTTGATACCCTTGAAAATTCTAGCAAAATCTGAGCAAACAATGACATATGGAAATGTAACCTGATAAATAGATGAAGTCTAAGACCAGCAACAAAATATTATGGGATTTGTCCATTAACTCAAAAGAAACAAATCTTCTAGTTTTCCATGGAATTCACTTATAACAAACTGCTTATGACCAAAGAACATATGGAGAATTATTTATCTTACTCATCTGGTGAATAATTTTGAAAAACAAAGCATTTATTTATGGTGAACTGGTGAAAAAGTGGGTTTGATCAAATAAGTTATCAATTAAAAACTTTGTTTTAATTAGTAAATCACCTACGGGAGAATTTATGTATGTTAGAATGATCTTTAATGCAAAAGGATTCGCAGATGCTCGTGTAGTTGTTTGTCTTCATAAACACAAACAAAGCCCTGTTCAAGAAAGAGGGTAAACACGTTTAGATACCTGAATGGGATAGAAATGAGTTACGTTACTTAAACAGCCCAGCCATGCTAGAAAGTTTTCTTTTTAGACGACATCTTTATACTGCAACAACCAACTCCTGATGTCTGCTGGGGAATGAGCAAAGGGGAGAGGGGAAATGAGTTTTCTTTGGATATCCTCCTTTATCAGTTTTTCCATACACTCCGTTTCACGTTGTGCTTCTGCTCAGCCCAAGCCTGGGCTCACGAAGGTCAGGTGGAGCTCAGCGCAGCTGGGACACAGAATGAGAGCCGCCCAGGGCACTCACCTTGGCCTGCCTGGCACAAGTAATGCCAGATATTCCTCCTGAAAACATGAGAGACAGAGATACCAAAACACAATAAGCAATATAACAAAAGCATATTCTTCAGATCTGCACATAATTCTCGTCCAATACCTAAAATTCCAACCACCTGTCTCAAAGGACAGTGTGTTTGAAGAGCTACATTAGTGGATCTTTCCAGTCTGCTCTTTCCATGCAGCCAATAAAGAGCATCACATGGAGCTGTGCACTCCAAATTTCACACGTCGTTACCAGAGGGAAGGGATTTCCATCACACTCAGCAGCAAGGACTAGATGATGGATTTTGTTACAATCTTTAAACTTTTAGCAGAAGCTAGAGCAACAAATCTGAGCTGAGCCTTCTGCCAAGAGAAAGCATGCTGTGTGCATGTTGTAGGCATGAAAGACTGACTTTCCAGAGACCTGCTTTGGTCCTCGTACTAGTTAGGAATTTGGCACAAAGACGTGAAATTTTAAATATTCATATATTTGACCTAATGTTTCTGAAAAAGCAATAGCCGTTATCTCCAAGCAAAAATGTATTAACAACCTTAAAATCTGTATTATTTTAATGTAGTTTTACTAATACAGCTAGAGGTTTCAGCCTTTCTGGGTGGCACAACTTAAAACACTTGGATAAATGCTCAAGGCTTTGTTTGGAATCATCTCTTCCCCAACACTTTTGTAAGCTGACACACCGTACTTCTCTTCTGCAAGGTAATCGGTAACCTTTTGTAATAAGAAAGCTTTACAGAACCTATAGAAATCTCCTTATGTTATGTAAGAGCGTACTTATTTTTAATGTGGCTTTGGATGAACTAGAGCATGTTGGGATGTGAAAAAAGCATTCATGAAAAAGAAGATGTAAGAAATAATGTTAACTAGGCCTTGTCATTTCATCCGAAAAGAGCTGTGCATGTGTAAAAGGTAAAAAATGCATAAAGTTTTATAACATGTTGCCTGCTCAGAATCGCTAACATTTATAATACATTTCCATTATTATTTGCAGTAAATTGTCTATGTCTTTCACACTAAATGTAAGTGCTTCCAGCTAGACAGCTAAAAGGTTTGATTGCACTTGTAGTTGACAGTATCAAAGAGAAAAAGTCTAAAACTTTGAGCTTAAAGCAGAAAGGAAAGATGTAACTTTGCAAAGATGATGACTTGTGCATGAACCCTGAACTATTTTCCATCTCATTAATGCTTTGCCCTAATTTTGGGGATTATTCCTCCACATTATTTTTGGAAAGCAAGAGAAGTACCTCCCTTTGTCCTCCTCACTCACCAAAGAGCTGGAACAGTCAGCAGCAGTTTTTAATTTGACTGAGTTTGTCAATAGCAACAACTGTAACCCTCCAGAATCGATGCCCACATAGAGCACAAAGAGCTTCGCTGGCTTTTGCTTTCTGGGCAGGCAGGGGGCAGGTGCCTGCAGGTGCTTCCTGCAGCTCTTGGTACTGTGTGAGCAAAAGTCTAGAAACCAGCCCAGTCCTGCTTTGCTGAAGAGCCCTCTTCAAGCAGTGAAAAGACAGAAAGTGGAGCCCTTGCTTGGTTCATCTTCTCCACGTCACACGCAGTCGGCACAGGGGACACGAGAGGACCAACCAGCTCTGTGGGAAAGGCCTCTGTGAACAAGGAAAGAAGTGACCTCATCTACATTGTTACAATATAAAAAGTATGTGTCAAATCTGAGCATCCACTGTCCACTCCTGCACCCCTGGCTAAGCTGGGGACTGCTGGTGCACGCCGTGCCCTCCTTCTCCACTCCACGTCAATCACCTGAAAGCGGGAGGAACTGTGGAATGCTGCCAAAGGAAGATAAATAATTGATGTTTACATAACGAACATATTGCAGCACTCATGTCAACAGGGAACAACTAAAGCAAGAGTTCAACAGCAAATACGCTTTTGTAATCTCCTCTTATCTTTTGTTCTCCCTCATGGGCGTGACCCAGTTCATAATGACTCCGTGGACTGAAGTGAGTTGAGAGATCTGCCACAGAGCTGCCTGGGGAGTCTGATGCACAAGTCTGATGAAGTTTTAGGTAGTTTTATGTATTTTAAGGTAAGAAAAAGTCTTTCATGAGGGGAAATTGAATAAATATTATCAAAATGCACCAAAGCCAGGTTTATGGGACAGTTATCCCAGCAGTTGACTTACCAGCCTTACCGGGCTCCCTCTGCCACAGATCTCACAAGTACTGGAAATAATATAGAGACATGCAAGGAGTGTTATATTCCTAAAGCAGTTTTCAGGTCTCTGCAGACTACAGAAAATGTCTGGCTCTTGGAGACCAAGGGAGACCATCATATTTTCCCTGTAACTCTTGATGTTTGGTCACTGCCACAACAGGACAGAAGTGGATTCCCCCACATATGATCCAAACTACCTGTTCTGTGAGCACTACTCCTTTAAAAGTACAGTTCAGGGGTAATCCCAAACTTTTTTTCCTTCCCCTACTGAGCAGGCTAGAAGCTAGTGAAATATTTTCTTCTGTTGCAGGACCCAAGAGCTCCTACTCCAAGCACAAGTTTAGAATCTCTACCCTGCAGCAGCCCCACCATTCGATAATGAAATACTGTATGAAATATGTGAAAGAAAAAAAGACTCATCTTTCCAAGTTACCCAGAAATCATATGGGGTTTGTGGGTTTTTTCATTACTTGGCTTTTAGCTGCTTAAATGCTTGTCATGTGACCCCAAGGCTGCCAGCATCCCCCTGTTGAAATCTCCATGGAAATTGAAGTCATCTCATGTCACAATCCTGCCTTTTCCCTTCCCTACTGAGTAATGGTAAGTGTTCCTGTCTTCACTGTTTGACTGACAATTAAAAGAGGGGTCTGTAATTGACTTATATTGGATTACACTCTGCAAAGACAAACAAAGCCTTGATAACAGGTGAAAAGAAGTAGTTTATTCAGCTGTCTACAAGCTTCAAGAATAAAAGCCCTTCACACTTCATGCGGGAGAACAGTGGAACTACGCTCCGTGCCTGCAGCAATTCCGTGCTCAGTGTCTGGAAAACTTCTAAGATACATATAAAGGATAAAATGTGAATAACATAAATTTAGAGCCTAAGAGATGAGAGCAATTTATTGCCAAATAATCTATTCTTGCTCAGAAGAACTGCTAGGTGGAGCAGTGAGGGAGCCTTTGATTTACGCATCCCACAGCAGTTCAGTCCAAGCTGAGCACTAAGGAAGCAGCACAACCACTGGTGCCCACGGGCTCCCAGGTATTCCATGTGCTCAGCTGCAAGGACAGGCACTGCAACACCAATTCCCACAGCTCCTGGTCCTAATCCCAGTGACCCGAACCACGTGCTGGCGCCCCTCACTCCCTGCTGAGTGGCACAGGGGTCCATGGGTTCTTGCTGTTAATCTAAGGGACAGTCCTGCATCCTGACGTTCCTTACCAGTAAATGCATTCATTTAATTAACAAGCAACTGCCATTTGTATGCCTTCACCCACTACAGGCACTGTCTAGCAGTGTCCTGTCATAAATACATATTGATTTGGCACCAGCAATTCTATTCCTGGCAGTGTCTGAATCGTTCTCCATGCAATATTACAAACAGGAAGCATTGAACCGGAGTAAGTAAACCCTAATATCAGGACAAACTCCCTTAACCTATCACTGTGGGTGCATATGCTCTTTGACACCAGATTTGAATGTCAGGTGTGTGGTGACAGCAGACACAGCCCTGAAATAGCATTAAAAATATGCAAGATCTTGCAGTGAGGCAGAAACAGCATGTGCTGGCATGTACAACTGCCACCTTTGTCAATTTTATTCCTAGATGAGTAATGCAAACAATGCAATCATCAAATATTCTTTTGGTAACTCTTTTAGCATTCGCAGTGTGCTCATGCAGTCTAAAAACAATTTAGACCGAGCAAAAACTCGGGCTGCTTTTCTGATTCTGATATCGAATTCTTTTTCTCTCTGCTATCCCCTCCATGAATACACAGTGAGTCAATCTGGTATGTCTTGTTGGTTGAATAAGCTCTTTGATTTTTGAATTATTTTGAGATTAACTGAATTTGAAATGTGTGCTGCATGCAATGTCTTGCTGACACAAAAAGATGAGCTTTGTTATTGACAGAGAAATGTTGCAAAGCCACATTTTTCATTACTTGTCTCTGTTGCTGAACTTGTGTTCCTGTCAGACTGCTGCCTGCCAAGACAGCAGGGGCCACCAGGTTGAAAAGTTCAATTTCCAATATTCTCTCCTGACCTCCCTGAACTTCAGAGAGTAACAAAGCAGTCTTTTCCAGCACGATAAAAAAACCCAAATCTCTTTTGTAAATAGTAAAAGATAGTGGGCATTACATTAGGCTGCATGAAAGCTGTGTAATGCCAAGAGTGCATCACACTCAACCTGAAAAACGTGTTTGTGTCAGTATGATCATCATAGCATCACAAAAATTTGCTGCAGTTGCTACAAGTTCCCCCTGTTGGTGCTCTGAGGCGCTGTCCATCAGGAGCCCTGAAGAGCTGGCTGGCCACCTGAGAACTTCCAAGACTGTAAAATGACGTAAGCATAGGACAGAAGCACTTATTTCCAATGTTAATTCCCATGCAAATTGCTATTAGTGTTATAATCACCATTGAAAAAACTACATGCCAAGACTAAGAAGTTGCCAAGCTGAATGCAGGAAAAGACAGAAGGAAGAGTCTCATCAGATATTCCCCCAAAACCCAGACACAGTCTCCAAGGGGCTTTGCCCTTGGGAAGAAGATGGGGAGGAGAGTGCTGGGGCAGCTACTTCTCTGCAGCACACCCTAAACACACATTGGGAACGACATTTCTAACATTCCTCCTTCACGTCTTGCAAACACCCCAATTTTTCCCCACTGTTCTTCCACGTAGCTGCCAAGGGGGTCTGCTGCCCACAGTCACTGCTAGTGAACCTCGGGTCCACAACTGCCACCTTTGATCCTGCCACCAGACCAAGTCAGAGGAAGGGACTTCAGTCTGTGTCCCAGCAGAATTCAGGCGCAGAACCCAGAGGGCCCCAAAAGAGACCTGACAGGCACCAGCAAGTGCATTTCCTTTTCAGTCTGAGCCACACAAGCTCCATGATCGGCAGAACAGGAGAGTACGACTCACAATACGGGCTGTGATACCAGGGGTGAAGTAAGGCTGCAGAAAGCTTGGGAGTCTTACATTTCTTGAGAAGTGTAAATTAGGGTAAATTTTCTGTTAGCCCACAGATGTAGGAATCAGAGGAAAACCAGCTTTTTATTCTCCTCTGTTTATTATTGCCTTCCATTCCTTTTGTCTGGCCACAGCTATTTTGTGCATAGAGAATGCATTTGTACTTTTCCTACTGCTTTTGCAGCATTTTACGCCATCTCTCTCTTTCTTAGCCTTTGTTCTCTTCATGACCTCAGAAACTCCTCTCACATTTCTTCTCTCCTGCCTGCGTTCTTTCCATTTCTCATTTCTCTCTCCCTCCTTCATCCCCCCACTTCTTCCTTTTAGCTCAAATTCCTGGTAGTCAGGTTGAAAGTATCCTAAGCCATCAAGATTAATTTTCCTTTCCTATTTAGACCCGATCAGCAGGTATACCAGGTGCTTTTTAAAGGCAGGAAAAGAGCTCTTGTCCCACAGAGGATTGCTCCATCCATTTCCAGAAAATCCATGGTGGTACAGTAAAAGCAGCATTACTAATATCACATTTCACTACCTTCTCTGATGGCTGGTTTAATTGAAATAAATTATGAATCCCACATGTGCCACACTAACAGAAAGCAATAAAACACAATATTTATGAATAAAGATAGCAATTATCTTATTAAATCAGACAGTAATGTTATTCTACCAGAGGACTCTTCATCTCACATTATAATCAATACTGATTATGAGTGTAAAGAAAAGGCTCTTGCCATTACTATAACTAGGTCCCATAGATTTGAAAGAGTAATGAAAGATTTTCTGCAGAAAGTAAAATTTGGCAGAGTTATAACTGAGAATTTTGAAACAATCTATTTGGCTTTTGAGGTAGAAAGTCTTGGATATCAAGTCAGATTTTGACACCATTGACACAAGCATCAAGCTGCTGTAATTACATTGACATCAGTATTGTTATACAAGATTGACACTAGCATGACTGGGAGCAAGATCTCAACCTTTTAAAAGATTTTGTTTTTAAAGGCTGAAAGAACTTAATAAGACATTCAGATATTTCTGTAGTTCTGTTTCTGTAGATGGCAATTTCCTAGAGGTGTAGCACACAAGCTTGATTAAAGGAGAGTGATGCAAAATTTACATCTATTTCCGGAACAGCTATTTTACTCGTGAAAGGCAAAAATTATCCCCAAGAAACATACACTTTGTGCCTCAGTTTCATTTCTATATTCAGGGACAGGCTTGACCAAGATTTTAAAAAACACGTGATTCTGACAACTCAACTTTGTGCCTGTTTCCTCAAGATTGAACCTGGTTTTTCAACAGATGCACCCATTTAAGGTGTTTTACACACTTTACTTAAAACCACAACAGTGTTATTAATGTCAGAAGTAAATATATTTATTAAAATTGAATAAGCTGTATGAATTACTTTCACCAAGACGCAGAATATTAAACCTGTATTTAACACTACTGTTCTTATTCAAAAGAATAAAAAAAGTTATTCTAGGACAAAATAATTCTTTTTGAAGTTATTTTTCTGCTTGTTTTCTTATGGAGGAGGAAGGAAAATGCAGTCACTGATCAAAGTAAGCATTTCTCCGCATGGTCCCAGTGCAGCCCTACACCTGATCAGTAAGGAAACATCAATTTTAATTTTAAAATACTCCATAACCATAAATGAGCAAGCAGTCAATAGAGAAACACTGAGTTCTGTAGCATGGAAGCAGGGAAGGACATTGTCCACTCTTCCTTGGGCTGATGCTCTCAACACTTCTCAACAGGAAACTTGGAACAGCAGTTTCCCAAAACAAACAGCACAGTTCAGGGCTTGCTGCTGATGTGGAGACTAAGAAGGTCCAGGAGGGAGGGGAAAGAGGAGGGGAGCTTTTTAGAGAGAAATTTATTGAACCCCAGGAAGGGTTTAATCATCCGTCATGTTTCGTTTTTGCTAGAGGAATATGCCAGAATTGTCATGGCTGCCATGGAGCACGAGAAAAAGTTTCACTTAATTATAACATGAGCTAAACACAAGCATTGCAAGGCACCCATTTGAAAACATTTTCTGGGCCATTTAAACTGGGAAGCAAGCAGCTGCCACTACATGGGCAGTAATAGCAGAAAAAGAGCTCAAGGAAACGTGTCAAGGTAGTGACAGTGCAGCCTCAGCCAGAAACCAAGGATCCTGACTCCGGGAAAACTTCCACCCCACCACCTGGTGTGCAAATACTCGCTCCACTCCCCTTGCTCTCTCCTCCTCTTCTCAGTTTGCAACCAGCCTTATAAGCACAACTCTACATTTAGTATTTTTGCCTTGCTTTTATTCTCCTCTTTGAAATCAAGGGCATTTTAGATAACGAGATTCATGAATGTTCCCTGCTATAAATTCAGCACAAGTGTTTTGACCCCAGACAGGCACCTACCATGCAGCTGGACACAGACTTAATAACAGCAGAGCTCTGAAAAATTTTCCCAGCAACTTTGAAAATCCTGGAAAAGTCCCCTGACCTCCTGCTCCATTACTTTCAAGTAACAAGCTCAGCCAAAGTTCTCTGACATCTTTTGGAGTTTGCAATTCTTTCAAATAACCTTTTACTAAGTTCTGTGTGAACCTATCCAGATTTACAGCTTTAGGATTAAATCGCTCAAACCTCAATAGGCTCAGTGTAAAAATGAGGTGAAATCACAACGGTTTTGAGTTCTACTTGCAATTTCAGGCTTGCTTTGAACTCAATGCACAAAGCAAAATGCACTTTAAGCCCAAGCAAGCAGTCTTTTGAAATCCTGCTCTCTTGGAGGCACGGTAGACAAGCCACCTCTGCACATTACCGGGAACTTTCTTCTGTGATGAAGTGTCAAAAGGAGGGAAAACACACTCCTGCCCTTCTGACTAATAATTTCCATGTCCCAGTTTCAAATATGTGTCCATCTCCTTTCATTAGTTTTCTCAGCCAAGCTCAAAGTTTTGGATTTCAGAAAATTTCACTTTCTGCATCCTGATGTCAAAAATAACTTATTGTGAAGTCTTGAAAGCAGCACTCATTTCCTCCACTCTTGATATCTGCTTCCTCCTCCTTTTTTAACAGCCTACAATATATCATAAATCCAAGGAACAGACTGGTCGTGTCATTCATGTTCCCATTAAACACTCCAGCATTCAGAAATTCAATACACGTCTCAGCAGATGCCTACAAGCAGGGTTTAACCTATGGGTTCCAACACTTCTTTCCTTTTGCAGACACAGACAAAACAGAAATCTTTCTGCTGGTTCCTTTCCACTTCCACTAAAACTCTAAATTTAGCATGTATTGATCTAACCTGTCACTGATGACTTATTGACCTTGATATTTTAGCCTAACCAAATCCTTATCTCCCTCCCCCTCTCTCTCTCAAAAAAAAAATAAGGCAAACCCAGATCAAAATTAAGGGAAATTGTGGGATATTTTCTTTTGCCTTTCTAGAGATTATTTTAAGATTTTCATATCCTAAGTCATTCTCCAGACCAGCCCACAGTCCAGAATGCACAGACAAGTGCATAAAAACAAGGTTTTAATATACATAGCTCGTGATTGCAAAGGATGCCATAAAACCATCCAACTGCTCCAGGAAGCCAGTTAAGACACCTTTGTTCTTTACACACACAAAAAACCAGCAGGTGCCAATCTTCAGTGATCTCTTTAGAGACTGTGCTGATGCACATGAAAGAATTAGGCATTTCATGATTCATTTAAGGACAAGTATGATAACAGGATCACCTTCTTGCACCAAATCTGGGTTCTTCAAACTAACCTAAATTCCTTTCTCAAAATACCAGCACATTTCTGTGACTTCTACATAAGAGTGTTCAGTTTGTGAGTGTGTTTGTGAAGCTGTTTTACTTTTGGTTTAACCATTAACTATAAATGCAACCTGGGAACTGAAAATGAAGTGCTACTTCTAAGCTATTTCACAAAAATCACTACCAACAAGTATTTAGTCAATAATAAAGAATTACTACTTAACTCATGGTTCCATTTGTACACGAAGCAGAACAGAATTCACCTCCCTCTCCCAAAGCTATATTGAGTTTGCAGTGTTAAGATTACCCAAGTGCAAAGCAATTTATTATCAACGCCTATAGATATGACTTGAAAAGAAATATATAAAACCTGATCTAATTCCCTTAATTCAGTTACATGATTCCCACTGACATCTATAGCTCAAGATGAGGATCATAGAGCAAATATATTTTTAAAGAGTCACACTTTAATCATAAAGAACTAAACAGCTTAAAACAGACTCTATGCAAAATTAAACTCTATCCAATCACCTTTTTTAGACTCTATAGGTTGCTTTGAAGCAAATTCACGAAGATGATTCAATAATTCAGCACCACACTAGGTCAAGAACAAGATTCTGGTCATAAATGGAAGTGCACAGAACATGATCACGTGTCTGCCAGGAGTATTTCCTTGTTCCAACATAGTCATCCTTTCTCTACATATTCTAATTGTTTCATTTTGGCAAAGCTAAGATTTTCAAATTAACTTTTACTGATCCTTGCCTCCTCCACCAGCTTCATAATTCTCCTCATCACCTTCCAAATGAATAATGGAAAAAAAAATTGAAAAAAGGCAAAGAAAAATTGAAAAAGCAGACTCTTTCCATGCACCATCTGTCCCAAGATATGTACTGGCTGGAGCGGATAAATGATGTATTTACCCTGTTTGCAATTTCCCACCACCAGCCTTTTCGACAGGGAGACTTTCACGCAGCCAAGCAGGCTGTGTACTCGGGGGGCTTTCTGCAAACACAATCGCATCTTCCAAAACCCCTTTGCTGTTCAAGGCATGTTTCTGTGGCCCCCCAGGTCAGACATAAGCCCTGTCAGTCTGAAGGTGTGCAGCTACCAGTCTGAGGTTTGCTCAGCCATCAGTCAATTTCCATCCAAGCACTCATAATGATTTCCTGAAACAGGTACTGTGTTACGGCTCCATGATCACTAACATTTCTGATGTGGAAGGCTCAGATCACTGAAGCAGCAAGAAGTCAAAGCCTAAGACGGGAAAAGAGTCTGCAGTTCTGCTGAAGTACTTGCTCCCATTAGCACAGTCTCCTCTTCTGATTTTTCAGTGTCAGATAAGAAAAGAGGTGTTTACACTCAGAAGCAAGCACTTGATATCAGTTTCCAGGACACTTTAGAGACCACACTATAGATGCTGGCACTGGTCACAAGACCTCATCAGAATCCAAGAGCATTTTGCTTGCTGAGATGGTTACTTAGCCCAGTACTAATGCTTCATCTGGTGACAAAAAAAAAAGAAATCTTGGTTCTGCTTCTCCTGCGTTGGAGCTCTGCTGTGTCAGGGGAGACAAGAGTCTGATACAGTACCTGGTGAGCCTGCTAATATACCTGATACTGGGGCTACCATGTAGGGAATGCAGATTTCACGTACTTTTGACATCTGAATGTTTGTGAACTTGAGCAAGGTTTGGGAGTTCTCAGTGAAACATATCCTAGACAAAATATAAAGCTTAGAGATGTTTTACCCCAGTCAGAGAAGCATAAAGTGTAGATAGCTCACTAGGCATTAGTGATGATAAGGAGTCCAACATGTTTTGTATAGACTCAAGATTTTAAATTAAAGAAAAGCAAAGTGCTATGCAGAAAGGGGTGGAAAGATCAGGCAATGGGTGCAAGAAGGTGCTCTCATTACAGTCCCACCACAGGTGTAAAACAGCAGCTGCTAATAGGAACTGTCAGGGTAAAGGAACCGTAAGTGAACAGCATCAAAGCTGAGGAGGAAGCAAAAGAACAGAGAATAAGAGAAAGCACAGGTAAATAGTGGTACAAAAGTGCCACCTACACTTATAACCAAGGACAGCACTTAAAAGTTAACAAATGCATTAACATTCTCAGGTGATAAGCTCGTACACTCATAGAATTAACGCATTTTAACATGTCTCGAGTAGCCTGTTAAAGGAGGACAGGTAGTGCTCCATAAATTAAATCAAATACATTATGTGATCACATTTATTTTTATATGAGCCTACACCTCTTGAAATTTTTATCACCTAAAAAAATAAAAAAAGGAATATAGACATGCCCTGCAAACCCATCGATTTGTCAAGTTTAGATTTTGAAATGCATATAAAATTTACACCCACTGAGCATATTTTTATACCCACATTAAAAAAAAAAAAGTTACTCTGGCACTGTTTTGCCAATATGTCATCCATAAAGTTTTGTTTAGACTTTTATATATATTTTTTTTTCTTTTTTATATAGGGGCTAAAGTTGCCTCTCTGTTGAAGAGCTTTGCATCTTAGTCATATGAGGCCTGCTCTAAGCATCACTCTGCTCATATTTAAGATATAACATCTTCCATCTGAAGGGAAACAGTGACCACAAGATCACTAAACTGGATTTCAGTTCTTACTACAAAGTCAACTGCAGTTGTGCTCTGCGTGGTCCTCTCTGGGCAGGCAAACCTCAGGGTCTGTGGCTCACAGGGGACACGGCGCACAGGGCACCCAGCCACCTGCCCACCTGTCTGCTCCACCTCCCGACACAGGCACACAGAGACTGGGCAAAGATTTCACTGGCCAGGTTCTTGTTCCTGCAAAACAGATGACAGCTAAAGCCTCCAGCAGCCTCATCATTACAGCCATGCCTCCTTCTCCAGGCAGGTTTAAAACTGGGTGACTCCAGACTCTGCGCCTTCTCAGCAGAAGTCATCACTAGAGAAGGATGCGATCTGCCCTCCTGGCTGCTCGGCACTGCAGCTGCACCTTTCCCATCCCACCAGCTCCCTGCAAACCTCTCAGGAGGATTCTGCAATGCTGTGAGAAAGCAGAAAACTGCCAGGCATATTGATTGAATACTGCGTCTGCACCCAGAGAAACTGTCACAAAAGCTACGGACACCTTTTCACGTATCCCTGTACATTCCCGATCCAGAGCCACAACACAGCCTCACATCTCTCACTGGGCACAAGGCAAAGCATCCTCCCCACAAAACAAAAATCCACAAACACACCAAAAGGTAATAGCCAGTACATAAAAGATAAAGGAGGCAGCTGCTCCTGATGGTAACTTGGGGGGGAAGGCAGGGTGTGGAAAGACTTGAACGTAAGGTACAGGAAAATACCTTTAAAGGTTACTCTGATTTTTATTGTTGTAGAAAACAATAACACTGACGGCCATTTTCTTCTTAAGCTAAGTACCTCTCACGTCCTGCTTGGTTCTTTTCATTCCCGCACAGGTTCCATTTGATTAGTGAGAGATAACTTATGAAAAACAATTTCAAAGGCTGTACAGTGCCACACTCATTTTTCCAAATGCTGCTTTTAATGGGTTCGGCACACTCTGTGGTGTCCTGGGTTTTGTATTAAATAACCATAGAAAGTCACTGGGATACAGCTTCAATGATCAACACAGATCTGATTATATGATCCAGGAGAAAAAAAAAGCTTTTATGCTTCCTCTGGGCCATGGCTCTATGCTCTGCTTGCCTTTGCTGTTGTGTGCTTTGTACTCTTGTCTGCTTACTACCACCAAGATAGCAATTTCACAGAATCTATGTGGTAGGTAACTTGGCAACCCTACCGGCCACTGAAAACTATCTTCATGTTACAATTTGCCTCAAGCTGGACAGGTGCATAGGAATTTAGAGCTGGATTTAGAGCTGTGTCCATGCGTCTCCATTGACTGTATACATGGAGAGTCTTTTATCAGTTCCCACAGAGGCCACTTAATTCCCATTGCACTGCAGGAACTTACTGCCATCCTTTAAGCACTTAAACCCCTGTTTTATCTCCTTCTCTTGTAGTCAGAACGACACTTGACACATAAGAAAGGAAAACCTGTCTTTGTCCACAGAATAAGCTAATACATGAGCCAATACATGGGAAAAGTCACAAAGAACGAGAATATAAAATCCTTTTCAATTCTCTGTAACTGGTCATGCTGTCGTATTCATCTTTGGCAGAAGTAAAAGCAGAATTGTTCCATTTTGGCGTTCAGATTTTGATGTGCATGGTGAGCAGTGCATGGCACCACCTCACCCTTCTCTGTTACACCGGGTTCATGCACAGAAACAAGGAGAGATCGAATTCCCAGGCCCTGCAGAGCCCGGGACACTCTCTCTGTTCTCATCCCTGCTGTCAGGAGTCCAGGCACTGACAAGGCAGCAGAGCCCACAGCAGGCACTCTGCTGGTGGGCGGCACTCTGCTGGTGGGCAGCACCCTGCACTTGTGCATTACAGAGAGCAAGGAAAGGTAGGGCTGGGAACAATGCCTTTCCTTGGTGGGGAGATCATGTCCTCCTCAGACACTGGGAGCTCAGCAGAGTTTGAGCCAAGCCTGAGCCCAGAGCTGCAAACAGTCTGCCACAAGGCAGTCCTTTCAAACTCTGACTCAGTGAGCAGACTGAAAGTGCCTTTCACTTCCATATCTCATCCCTAAACATCTTCAGATCTGTCTTTCAGAAGTACAGTACAATTTCACCTGGGCAGTTTTTATGCTCTTTCATATCGTGGTCTCTCAAAGGGTATATATGTATTAGGCATTTAAATGTTCATTTGCAATCAGATTTGTGTGCATAAAGTGACAAAATAGTTTGAAGCCTAATTTTAACTGGCCTCTAAGGATGTACTATGAATCCAAACTTTAATTCTTGAAAAGGGGATTTCTAGCCTAAAGTTAGACAAATTTAATAGCCAGCTGCAAGAAGAGTTAATTCTGCCCCCATTCTGTCCCCTCCACTGTGCACTCTCTGCTCCCACAGAGGCTGTGTTCGTGAAGCTGAATTAACAGGAGACAACTCTCTGTTTTTTCCCCTTCCCCTCCAAGACTCTTTCTTTTTCCACAACTTAGTTCAAAGTATCAGACAATGACTCCTGGAAGAGCAAGGAAATACACAGGGAAGACAACTGATCATTACAGTAATTTAGGTTCATTGCCAAAGTGAATGACAAAAAATCAAGGGCAAAACTACTTTAAATTAGGACAAAATCAGGCCCGGCATACGGCTTTCAAGCACAGATTCACTGTAGTAACGGCAACCTGAGAGACAAGAACACCTGCAGCTCATTTCCACCAACACGCTTTGAGTGCGTGTTTCTATGGCCTCTTCCCAGCGTGAAGTCCACCTGCTTTCCTGGTATAACTTTTGAGGCTGTTACAGAGGCTCCAGTGTATAAATAATAATTAACTTCTGAAAGCAGAGGCTTACAAATGGCATTGTTTGATTTGCAATACGTTTCGCTCAATTTTTCTTCCGCGCAGAGAATTCTTAAGGAGAATGCTGACAAACAAGCAGCATAAGGTCTATGTATTATTAAAATTTAAAACACATGCTGCATACACAGAATGTCAAAAGAATATGTTAATCAAGTACAAGCGAGCCAGCTTGATCAGCTCTACTCTGTGATGGTGCAAAGCTGGGGAAGTTGCCAATAGAAGAGTTGCTCTGGCTCCTTGTAACCACAGAGGATTTATCCAAACACATTAAAGAAAGCATACACATATACTCTTCAAACTCATGCACTTCTCATATTCTAGTGGATTCATGCTGATAATTCAGAAAACAATGTAAACCTTTGAATTTTGTTTCACTGTAGGGCATTTCCAGAGCTAGGGCTTTCAAACTGTAGCCCCAAGCTATGAGAGAGCAAGGAGGAAACAAACTGACCATGAGCTACAGGTCCATGCAGAGCTTACCAAAACATATCCAGAGCAGTCTTCAAAACACCTGTCCTTAATGACAGTTCATATCTTATCCCTCTCCCCTGTTGCTTTGGCAGGAAACAACAGGAATTAAAACACATATTGGTTTCTAAGGACTGGATTCTTACTTGAAATAATTTGAAAGAGTTTCTTTCACCTGCAACACTGAAACTATAGAGTTTTGTTTCCAGTTTGAATTCAGTTTCTCTCATTCAAGCAGGAAGCAGGTCCTAGGTTTGCATTTCCTTTGCCACATCTCTCATATTCAGGTCATCACTTACCTGCAGTTAAAGGTGTTTGATCACTGAAGAACAGTTTTGTTTTATAAAATGAAAACACAAGAAAGCTTTTCCTAGGTTTAAAATGCCTTACTCTTAGAAAAACCCCAAACAGCTGGCTATAAATAATATTCATAGCTACCTCTGGTTACAGTTTACAATCATTCACTTGTTGGGTCTAGGGCTGGTTTTTCATTTGTTCACTTTTCCCACTAAACAAAGAAATCTGAGATTAATAGAGGCTCAGACCCAAATGAGGATTTGTGGATGCCGTTACTGTGCAGCAGCAGAGCTGTGTGCCACAAGTGTGAGTGCCATTGGTAGCAGTGTCACAGCACAAAGTCACAGGCGGGGTGGCACACGCAGTGCTCCAGCCACAGACAGACACGTGTCCGAGGCAACTCCCTCGGCTGCACGTTCGCCCTGGGAGTAAATGGAAACGGATGGAATAGGATTTTTATACAAATACCACGGGGAAATCTTGTTCTGCTGAAGCTAGGCATGCTCCGTGCCATCTAACAGCAGAATGCATTTAAATTTATAAACTCACTGCAAAGCTAATATGGTTGGGGGGTGGGGGTTGGGGGGGGTGGTGGAAGTTGTGGGGAGTTTTTTTGTTTGGGTTTGTTTGTGGGTTTTCCCCTCCAGAGGGTGAATAATGAGCAGTAATGCAGCAGGCAGGTCACTGCCCCTTCACATTCATTTACATGGTATTTACAATATGCCTCTTAGAGCAGCATTTGCTCCTTTTAATCAAGTTCTCCTATTGTAAGTGTTAATTTCTATGGACTTCACAGCATTTTTGCTAAAATTCTTTTTTTTTTCCCCCATTGGAATGATTTGTTGTGCAGAAACTGGTTTTGCTGACAGTTCCTCTTTTCACAGGAGTTCCCTTAAGTGGACTCCAGTGAGTTACTGCTTATCCCCCTGACCTGTGGCATGGGTTGGGAAAAGATGCACAAAGCAGCACAGAGAATACTAAAAAGATGTGATCAGCCACTTTTACTGCATAAATCCCTTTCAGACCTCAAACATCTCACTCTGTTAACATAAACTGTTCACAAAGGGAGGCATAAAAACTTCCTCAGCAATTCAGACCTTAAATGTTACTAGTACAGGGAATTTCGACCACGTACTGGCAAAATACCAAGCAGGAAAGCTAATGTAAAGAGAGACTCTTAGAAGGGACTGGTGCTTCAAGCATTACTATTCCATTTCTTTAAACAGAGTTGCTTTCACTGGAACTGCAACTGATGCTTCTATTTGAATAACTGCCAGAAAATTCTCTATATCAACAAATTCCATTGTCAATGTGAGATTGATATTACTTTTGATAATGGATTTAAAAAATAAACACTATTTATTCATCAAAAAAATTCAACCAACACATCCAAAATTTATATTCAGAAGACATCTTCACTTTGCTTTTAAACAAATAATTTCATCATAATCTACTTCTTAGTAAAACTACAATAAGTTTTCACATTATATTACAGGAGCAATGGCTATTCAGTTCTAAATAATGGCTCCTTTGCTACACAAGTCAATGGAAATTGATTTGTTTCAGCCTCCTGTGCTCACACACACAAAGCCCGTGTACAACAACCCTATTGACTTCAGCAAACAGTATTCAACCTTGCATCCTCAAGGACTCGTGGCAAAATTTTTAAATCATTCCCCTTCTGTATTGTACCCTTTATGGAACAAGACTGCATTTAAATGTCAGTCTCCAGCAATAACGCTCTAAAGAGAAAATTGGTCACAGGATTGAAAATCTACTTCATATTGAAACACACAGCACAGGACTGGATATAAGAATGAAGAAAATTAAGATGCATTGAACTTCAAAATGAAAAGCATTGACTGTACATACGGTAAAAGGAAACAGACTCCAGCACCCTGTCTACACAAGAGAGTTTTGGCACACAAGCCACCCTATGGGCAAGCCAGGCTGTCTGCCATAAAGCTCCCATCTGCACACAAAGTGCTCTGCATGGCACACAGGCCTTTTCCAGTCCTGTGTGTGCTGGATATTTTCTCTCTTCTATAAACAAGAACATTTAAAAACAATTAAAATAAGGATTAAGGATATTAGCATGGTAGGAGCATAAAGTGCAGTATCAGAGACAAGAGACCATATGGCCCATCAAAATCTGTGTTTATAAGCCTTGGAAATACAAATCAAGCATATTCCCATCCTTTTAATCCATCTTTTCCTACTTAAATCTGATTATCAACTTTGCCCCAACATACCCAAAAGTAAATGCCACATTTTGTATTTCAAGCGCACGCATAAACAAAAACAATTGTGAAAAGTCCATATCTGGATGTCTTCAAGGCTGGTGTTTGACCTCAGGTTCTGAGCTAGTCACCATCTCACACAATGCATTGGTTCCCACTTGTTCTGCTTGGCTTTGACTTTTTATATAACATTTAAGAGATGACCTTTGGCATCTGAGAGATTGCATGGCAGCAGCTTTGTTCACACACATCGTGGCAATATTTTCACTTACATATCACACACATTTCACACAATGCCAAGAATGCACTGAACGTTCCCCAGCAATTACCCTGAAGTATTAAGCTTAAGAGTTATTTATGTGATAAAAACCTCGGAAGCCCACTTGGATATTTTTTATGTTGCTTAACCTTCACCAAAAGGGATGACCAGGTTATTTTTGTGTTCTTGTTCCTATTATACCAGTGTGAATAGCACATTATTTACTAGTTCACTGAGCTAAGTGACCAAAGTAAAATCTGAAGCATGGCAGAAATCAGTCCTGTTCTATTCCTTAGGCTTCTTTGCTGGATTTTATTTTGAGAACAGGAAAGGATTTGCCATGTGTGGGTAGCACACAGCACACCACGGCATTGGCCAGGTCTTGGTGAGACAGTATCACACGTAAGAATGAGTAACAGTAGGAAACAAAAATGAACAGCTGATGACAAAACTTTGTTTTACTTGAAAAGAAGAGGTTCAAAGTGTTTAAACACAATCTCATTAGCACAGTTTATCTATTTTAATGAAAGAGATATTTGAACTTCTATACATAAATTTGAATGCTGGTTTTCAGACTGGAGATTTTTCTGTCCACTAAATGTCACTTGAGGTGTTTCTCCTCCAACAAACAATTCTTATATCATCATATCAGGTATATTAACATGTTGACTCTCTCTTTATCTGTATTTACTGCTGTGTTCTAAAACTCATTTTCTCACCTAGGTTACAGAAGCATCTATTTGCTTCTCAAAAATGGCCTTACAGCTATTTAAAACTACTCTTTCCCTTTTCTTATCTAACCTTGCCTCTCCTGTCAATCACTTCTTGATTGCTTCATTAAAACAAGAAATGACCTCTTTTGAGTGATCACCTGAAGTGATATGCTCATCAACTGAAAAAACACATTATAAAACAAAAGATCTGACTAGAAACCACCAATACCACAAAAATCTTTCACATATCAGAAATGCTATTTCCAGCTCTGAGTGAGAGGATTTAAAGACACTTGCCTACAGCGTGGAGGGTAATGTTTAACAAGGAAAGAGGGGGATTTGAAGGCAAAAGTTGATTATAGAAGAAAAAAATAAGGAATTTGACCTGTTTACCTGATTAAGGACATAAAAATCCACCATCAGTATATCATTGGGACACATGTCAGAACACAAGCGAGATCATCTACACTAAAGACATGAACTGAGAAGCAAAAGCATTCTTGTTAAAAGTTACTAAAAGATTCTGCATCACCAGAGAAACATGGGAGTCGAAAGGATACAAAAATTTTTTTCTTATTATTTCCTTTTAAAATTGAGGCTTGATCATCTTAAAGAAGGAAATAAATCATACACCCTCATAATAGCAGGGGATGAGACACGGACATGGTGGTCAAGAAGATCCTTAGCCAGTGTTTATATGAAGGAAAGGTGTTCAGTGTAAACATGGAGCTTGCATAGCCAGACAAGATTATCCTACTGGTGTGGAGTATTTGCAGGAAAAAACAGATCAAGAAAGACAAAACGCATATATTTGTAAGGATGAAAGCCTTCTGCTCAGGGAGAAATAAATGCTGACTACTTTCAGAAGAAAACAAGAGAGAGAGAGTTGTTTTTCCCAGGGTGCTGCATGTGTTTCTGAGCACTCCAGCTTTGACACAGTTGGTGGCAGCCAGTTCCAGGGCAGGAATAGGACAGGGTTTGCTCTACCACAAATAAGACTACCTTTGAGAGGGATCCCCAACAAAAATGTGCCACTTCTGAAAAAAAAATCTCCCAAAGGTTCTGACTAAGCCGTTACAGTTTCTTGTTAGTTCTTCAGCATTGCTGTTTCATCAGTGCAGCTAAGAAAAACTTAGGACAAGGAAAAAAATGAGAAACATGGTTCAGAAGTCCTTGCTTCAGTACACCTCTCATAAGAAAGCCCTGGATAAAATGAATTCAGAGTCTATCTGTATTAAAAAAAAAAAAACCAAACTAAAAAACACACACAAGCTCTCAGCTGCACTACTTCACCAAGTATCCTGAAAAATGACCAAAGGCTAAGAGTAAAACATCTTGATCTCACTGAACTCAAATAATCAAACTCTCATTAACTTCCCGGGGACAAGACTCAACCCAGGAGTCACAGCAAGAGAGTGAAGGAGAAACAGCAATGGGCATGGCAGGAGCACAAAAGCTGAAACCAGCTCTTAAGCCCACAACACGGTATCAGCTGTCCTATGCAGAACTTCAGGGAGTCTGTAAATAACTACAACTACGCATTGCAACTTTCTTCATCTATCTTTCTGGTGTTTGGGTTGGGGTTTTTGTACCATTAGAAGTTCAGAGGAATAAAACCCTGCCTACAATAGCTGTGAAAAAGCAGCATTCAGTCCTGAATCTTGTATCTTCAACCCATCACCTTGTGGACCAACAGAATTGTTTCACAGAATCATTTGCCATTGCTTGCCATCTTTAAGAGACTTCAGTACCTGAAAGCTGCAGCAGAGACTTTCCCTCGTGTCTCAACATTTAGTATTTCATGAAAACATCAACTTGAGTTTATAAAGTAAATATTCAGTCCTTGAGTTAGCAAGAGAAAGATTGAGACAACTGTAACTAAAAGGACCTCAACGTAGAAAATAAGTGTGCATAAACTCACTTTAAAAGAAATAGGAAAATGTATGTTTGATTGTGCAGAGCAGACTCAAATCTTGGCTTGGGCAGCAGCACCTGTGCTAGACTAGAGCAGAAAGTGGAAGCACACATGGCTCAGGGGGTGCAGCAAGAAACAAATTTCACTCACATGTATGAAACCAGGCAGAGCAGGTGAATAGAAATTGGTTAATTAACATCATGAATATTAACAAGATCAATGGGGAAATCTAAAACTGCAGCTGATATCAGCGGGGAAAAATAATAACATTCAAGTGCACCTAAGCTTAATTTTTTTTCCTTCTTTTCTGTGGTGCAGGATAACCATCAATCTTGAAATAAATTTTAACCACAATGTCACAAACTGAGCAGTGTGTGAGCCTTAAGAAGAGGGAGGCAGCTTCTTTGTACCAGCAGCTCTGGGCCATCACGCTGCTAATTACTGAAAACCCAGTGTTAGAATTCAGGGCACAGCACAGTTTATCCGTCCAAAGTAAGCAACAAGAGACACGCCTCGATCCTAGGACATGATGGAAATGTTACTTCTCTCATTCTCTGGGGTATTTTTGGCAGCGTGACGTGAAAAGGTGCCTTGCCATTTAATCCCGGTGACAGACAGGCCTCCAGAGAGGGATCACTGGATGCTAACGTTCAAATACTCATGAGGAATACAACATTTATATTGGGTGGTCAGGACCAAAACTGCCATTCATACTTCGTACAGTTCTCAAATGCAAAATGCAACCCACTGCCCTAAAAGCATGAACCCTGCATGCCCAATGAATCCATAGAACATTCCACCAGCCTTTATCACTTCACACCTCACATTTCTAGTGTTGATGAATGAAATACAAACTGCTCAGTACTAGTAATGAAGGAGTTAACAACCCAGCCACCAAGAAAAAGAAACAAAAAAGCTTTTTTTCCCCCTCCACTTTGTCACTGTTTTGCAATATAACATTTACCATGAATTAATTACTGGAAGTCTCCATTAAGACTCTTAACATTTAGAGTGAAAGTTCAGCATAAACTCAGGGTCACTGTTTACAGTGTTCTCTGAGCAAGCAGCCTTATTGCTTGGAAGTAACCATGAATGTTAAAAGGTACAAGGCAAGTATAACGAGGAAATGAAATACAGAGCTCTAAAAATATCCCCCTGATCTATGCATGTAGTGTGGTGTCTGACAAATTCAATTAAATATGTCATACATCATTCCTACAATGTTATTGATAGAGACATAGCAGTATTGAATTTTAATTATTCAGCTGGTATTGATCCCACAATAATCTGGTGAAAATCATTTCACGTTGTCAGTACCCCTAGGAGTCAACAGCTATTATCTAATTATAAATCACACTGTGTCATTTGACAAAAGGTTAGGGCTTTCTTTTCACACAGTTTTGCAGTCAGAGTCTCATGTATAAATCAGAGTGACATGATTGTCTGCAAATGCTAATTATTTTCTTCCCATTGAGCATCTATTCCATTACCATGATGGACTCATAAAAGTGAGCTCTTAGTGCATGTAGCAAATTCCCAGACATGCAACAATGATAAAGGAATTGGGATTTCAGATTTTTATTCCATACTGACCTTGAGCAAGCAATTGTAACGCTCACAGGATTTGCATTTTCCCCAAGGAGAGGAGTGGGACAATATTTGCAGTGCCCACTCCTGTTAAATGCTTTCAGATCGTCAGGGGAAAGCTGCCGAGCAGCTGCAAACTTTCCTTTTCAGCTGACATGGAGACAAAGAGGCTGGCTAGCGATCCCTCAGCGTTCTCTTCCAGAAATCTAGGTTTGCCTCTGCCCTGCACTGCCATCACCAGGGACCTGTGTGACTGAGGCTATCCATCTGCTTTCTCTTCCCCCTTCGGATGCTGACCTTTTATCAGATCTTGGGCCCAGAGGAGGGAGCACACATTCCCAAATCATGGAGCCAGCGCTAGCAACCAGCTTTTTCCCTTGATGAGAGCTGGCTTTTGGCTCAAGCACCCTCCGCTGACCAACAGCAGCAGCACAACCTCACGGGCAGAGAGAGCCCTGCTCCGCCGGGAGAGCCAAGGGCAGCCAGCGCAGCTCCCCGGGGAAGGCAGGCAGAGGGAATCTTTACTGGCAATCCAATAGCCTCCGACAGACGCTATCCCTGCAGGGTACATTTATGTATAAGGAAAGAAGGTGATAAAAGTGCCTGATCATTGCTCCCTAAAACACAATGGCTTAAACAACTGCACTGATGGTCTGTAATAAACACACCGTTCAGTGCCGTTCTGGGACTCCCTTTTTCCCCACACATGCCTTGAACTTTATGATACAGAAATAAGGATAAAATAAATGATCAGCAACAAATGGCCTAAACTGAGAACATGAAATCTGAAAGAGGAGGTTAAATATTCGGAAAACTGTAAGTGTCCTCCTTTAGATTTGAATTTTATCTGATTTGAAAATGTCACTGTTGAGTCAAGGACAATTTAGACTAAAGAAATTTTTCAGCTGAAACAAGGGACATTTTGGAAAATCATGCTCAAATGAGAAACACGCACATGAAAGCCATCACTTGGTGCTCATTGCAGCCTGCAAGCCCTGGGTGGGCTGTGGGACTCACTTCACATTCTGTGAGACAACCTTTTCACACTTGCACCGGAGATCTCCAATATCGTGACATTTTCTGCAGTTCATCGATTTCAGAGACTCCACAGGGAGAGTGACTACAGTCCTTCGTTCCCTAGCACACTCCTGAACTGAAGGATCTCTCAGAAAAAGGAAGACACTTTATTAGCACCAGCTAGATTAGCACCTAGCCTATGCACTTCTGCAGGAGTGAGGGACTGCCAGGATCTCCCGTGCATGTTATTACCAGAGACTTGTAACAATACAATAGGTTTTAAGTACTTGGTGGCTTAAGCTCTAGTTTGAACGGAGAACTGCCATGGAATAACCCCAAGACTCCCTTTCATTTCATTTCACAGAAAGCAAAAATATTAGGTAGCATTAAAAGCTCCTCCAGCTAACCTTTGCAAAGTCTCTCTTAGTGCATCTGCATGAAGTCAGGATTGTGCTCACTCCCAATTACTTATCCACTCTTCATTTTCATTCTTTTAATTACCCCAAAACTCTCCCACATAAAGAAATTCAACGAGACACTGCCAAAAAGAGAAAATCCCCAGCATGATTCACTTAAGCTGCAACACAATTCTTAGTCACTTTTCATACCTGAGCTACTTTCACCTCAGCCATCTAAAATAAAAAGCTGTATGTCCTAAGCTACCTTGCTTCTTTTAAAACACTTCATTTTATTACTCCTTTCTATCACTGTATGTCCTTTCTATTTTCAGGCTTTGCTTTATAAAATGTCAATCTGTGACCAGTCCTTTTTCATAATTAACCTCACGTATTCACAACTACCTGTGGTTTATTTCTTACTCTGAACATAACTTCTCATTTTGATTCCTCTTCAGAGCATTCTATGTTGTGCCCGAAACTTCATGAACAAATAAATGCCCTGTGAAGCGCAGAGTCTCAGCAGGGTGTACAGTCATGTGCAGTTATGTAGTTACTCCATGAGCATGGATAACACAGAGCCAAGGGGAACCTCCAGAAAAAGGAAGAAAATGCCAAGAAATGTCAGGCTCACCACACACCATGTCTTGCTGTTCTGGCTGCAGAAACATTTGTCTTGCCCACCACAGCTGGGTTCTACCAGTCCAAGCCCACCTAGAACTCTAGATTAGACTTACACAGCCATCACCACTGACTCACAGGTCACAAGGGGCGATGCAGAAAAGCATCATTTCCTTCCCAGTGTGGCAACCCAAAGACCTAAGGAAAAGACACGTAGTCTCACAACCTGCCACCCAAAACTGAGGTGATGCCTCGCAACGAGGGAAAAATTCTGTGACCAAAACACAGAAGAAAACCTGTTAATTTGGAGGTAAATACAAAGTTGTAAAGAAACCCATATTTTAAACAATCCAAGGGGGTTTGAGAAATTGAGGACCTGTATGGTTTGAAAAGGCTACGTGCTACAAGGCTTGAACTATCCCAGACAAATGACTCCACGTCACAGGCAGCACCAAAACCCACTGACTGAGTAATGGCAGCTCACAGGTGTACAGAAAATCTGCATCTGATCATAAGTAAAAATAAAAGCAAAATTAGAGCAGGACTGTGAAGCCTTTGGCTTGGAGAACGTTCACTTGGATGCCATCCATCAAATCCCCTACTATGCACGAACGTGACATCAGACCCAGGCAAAATGCAACATTTTTTCACCATTGAGCCACTCGGCTTTGTTTCACATGTCTGATTGTGTGATTTTTTTTTTCCCCCTGAAATTTCAGCTGTTATTCAGTCATATGTCTTTTAAACCTTTTAATTATAACACCATACTTCAATATTCCAGAAAGTGCAGTATCAATGTTTTAGAGATTAACAGCACAAATAATACACATTTCCAAATGGCATATGATAATGCATGGTAAATAAAAAATCAGATACCATCGGTGCTTTTGGGTCCTAGCATATAACAGTAACTTGTGCATTTACCCTAAAAACGTTGCTGCTGCATCTCAGTGCATTTTCATATCCACTTGTCTCCCTAGAATGTGTGATATGATCACTTCAAAACTATGAAGGACTCAGGAGAAGTCACTGAGTGAAACACCAGGTGTGACAGACCAGAAAAGACCCATCCTGGCCTTAAGCTGCAGTACTCAAACTGTTCATAAAAAGCTTTACTTCCTTTTTTTTTTTCGTATGTATATACACTTTTCTCCTGATGACTTCAGCATTAATGAAAAAAAGCTAAACTAAAAAAAAATTATTTGTTTCAACAAAGCAATCCTAACATTATAGAGATAAAATGGAAATAACCAGAAAGGTACTTTCCACTGAAAAAAACCACTGATATAAAAGATGTAGCAGAGTTTGCAAACTGTAGCAGCATGTTTCTAAACCAACACCAAACACAAATCTGAATTCTGGTCAAATCTCATATTTGCTGGTAGAATGTACAAGCTTTTTCATCTGATATCTGTACTATCAATTGATCTGCTGTAGAGTGGTGCATATTGAACAAGTAATAAGAGCCAAAAAAACCACAGAGCCCCTCTAGCAAACCAAGTGGCTTTTTGATGTCCTTGCTGACAGTGTCTCTCATGGTGAGTGTTCATCACTTCTCATAATTCTTATGAAACAAAGACAAAAGATGTGGTTGGATGATAATAGCTGCTCCTCCTCCCTTCCTGCTGGACATACAGGAAACATTAACTAGCCAGAGCTGTGAACCCATCACATTTCAATCACTGAATTAAAAAATAGTTGTTTTCTGAGAAACATCCCAGTGACTTTACTCCTCTGCACTGGATGCTGAGCAGCTCTCCTGCACTGCCACAGCCACACACAGTCAAAGCTTCAGGAAGAAGATCCGACAGAATGGGGAACATGCACAAGGTACAAAAGGGATGATCAGGGCATAACCCCAAACCCTTGGTGTATCTCCCTGGATACTCTGCTGCTTTGAACAAAAGTGAAAGCATTACTGGAGGAACAATTTGTTCCAATTCACTGTAGGGCCACGGGGAGGTGGAGAACATTTGCTATCTGTGCCACTGATGAGCCAGCCTCATCATCCACGATGCATCACTTCTCAGCTTGCTTCAGAAGAAAAAAGGATGTCCTCGTGTTCAAGTCATGCCTAGTGTTACTAGCAAAAGGTGTCTAAAAAGCCTACAGGTGCAGAAACATGCCCTGGGCAGAATGCATCTTTGGCTTCAGTGTCTCAAAGAAGGAGCCCATCAATTCAAAGCTGATTTCAGAAAGGTAAACACTTAAGAATGTTCTATGATTACAGAGCAGGTTTTGAGGCACGACCAGTTTTACTCAGGATGGGCCTTAAGCAAGGGCTTTATGAATTTCCATAGAGCAAACCAGGATCCTATCATTGCAGTAAGCAAACTCTGATGGCAAAATTCACCAAGCATAAAATTGCTTTCAGCTCTATTTATCTGGAGGCAGAGTGGACTAACCTGTGCTGGAATCCAGGTTCTTCCCACACCCTCCAACAGGTTGCTCAGGGCTCACACAACACCACTAGCTCCTCTCTCTGAACTGTGCTGTCATTTTCATTCTACATCTAGAGCTGGATTCGGTAGTTGCAAGATAAAGTCCTTAAAAAGGGACACCAAAATTAAAAATTCTCCACAGGTGAAATGCAAGGGTTGCTGCCTGAATTATAGAAAACCACCATTCTTCAGCTCCTTGTACTGGCTCAGCTAAAGGAAAGCCTCACACTCCAGCTTCATTCACAGGCTGCTGGCTGAAACTTCTGCAAGAGTTCATAATTCCCTTATATTTTAGCCCACACCACCTGCCATAAGACTCATACTGATGCATAACAGATCAGGCAAAAAATGGAAATACAACAAAGGAGCAAAAAGGACAAGGTCTTTGCTCTAAATTCTTATGGGGATCTGGTTGTGAGTTTTGACTGATCTTCAGAGCCTTACCTGACATTTCCTAACCCAAGTTATTGTAGGATCTACAGGGCTGCTTTCCACTCCTCTGATAACTACAGCTACTGCTGGGAGGTTCTCCAGGACTATCCTGTGTACCACCAGATGCCCTGGTCCTGCTGCACCTGAGCATCCCTTCCCAGTGCCTGAACTGGATTTCCAGAACTTCAAGTCTTTTTTACTATTAAAATCCTGTGAGACCACATACGTTCAGTGGGTGAACGTGATCTTGTTTACTGCCTTGTGCTCCAAGAGCCTTCCACCACATGACAGGATAAAAAGCACAAAAAGCAACAGCCTCCATCAGGCCAGGATGGACAAGGACAGCACAGCCCTGATTGTACTCGGCCGAGGCTTTATGACACAGGATAGGAAATGGAAAGGACTCCATTGCAGGCATAATGACAAGCTGCATAAATTGGCTGAGCTGTTTGCTATAAAATGACTCATTTCTGTCTATGAGTATTTATCTATAATAATAATAATCAATGCCATTCGTGGGGTTATTTTTCCTCTTGGCTTATGATGCTATTGCACTCACTTGACCCATTCACCTACCCCGGCCGACCTGTGCAGGAACTTCTGCAGCGACTCCAACCTCTCTGCCTTTTCCTCCCAGACCCCCACCAAACTGAAACATGGGAAAACAGATCTGTCACTCAACTTACAGGTGCAGCCAGGGATCCAGTTACTCTGAAATCCTCCACGATCACTTTGCTCGATCTGTTTCACTGCACGGGAGAAGAAGAATGCTTTGCATTCACTTTCTTCTTCTTTTTCTATATTGAAGAAAATGAAGCCACATTCATTCCAATTATTAATACTATCTAAAACCTTTCCAATAACAAGGCATATGGACAGCTAAACATGCACAAACTAATCAGCTTTTACTGCCTGATAAAGTGTCACACTTATCGTGTCCCCTGATCAGCCGAGCTTATTAGTTCACCGCATATGACAGTCACAAATTTGCATCTATTATCCACTGTCTGGAGATTTAAAAGCTTCCTGTTATGCAGAGATTATCCATCAATGGAAGCAATTCTTGAGGGAGAGAAAAGAATATGTTAGTTCAGTGCTGGCTTTGCTAGGCAGGCCTTGTTGGATTTATCATCTTAATCTGTTACATTGACTGAAACCATTGCAGCTGTCTTTATCCAGCTATCTCAGAAGTGATTGGCAAAGCATTAGTAATAATTTTACTAAACATTCTTCTGAATCCTTAAGACCATAAGTCAAATGGAGCTTCTTTTTCTTTGCTTTAACAATTTTTCAGTATGTGCTGGTAAAGTCAAAAAGATACCTGGGCAGGTGTGAAGTACCTTTGGGTGGTGCGGTGCCTGGAAATCAAAGAAACTGCTTCATCCTGCCCATTAGGGAGGGAGGGAGCAGAGGCTGCAGGACAGGGCATGCTCTCACCCCTCTGCAGATCATGGGGAGCCAAGAGACTTTACCTTGCTTATTCACCTGTTGAAGAGAGAAATTAGGTCTTAATTCTTTATTTACACCTTAGAGAAATGGAATAGAGGTGGAAAATTGCTTTAAAGACTTGGCTAGAGCTTCTCGTTCTCCATCTCCTCCCCCTGAAACAAAAGTTTACATCATCTCTCCTCTTCCACTGCAGTCAGTGGCTCCCACTGCCCAGAGTTTTGGTGAAGCAATCTGTCCTCTCCTCTTCTCAACCATGTGCTTTTACATCCTAATGCACAGACGTGCAACCAGTCTCCAAAAATAAATTACAGATAATCTTTATCGAGTTATATATATTCCAAGCAGAGGAAGCACCAATTGGAAATTGGAGCCAAACAGTTTATCTTGCAAGCATCAGGGCTAACCCACACGGGGTTCTACACTAATATTTTATTTTCTTGATTGTGCCAGTCTCCTCCTCATTATTACCTTCAGCCAGGAGAGGGAGGCGGGGGAAAGAAAAAGGCTGATACTTATTCCAGCCATGAATCAGCAAACAGAAGACAGTACATGAGCATTCAGGCTGGCATCTTCCCTAAAGAGAATAATTGTGGCAAGCTTGCTTGGCCTTCTGCCACTTCGTACTCCTGCAAAAGAGTCTCTGCATGGCATTTCCTGCCATCCTGCCCCTCCAAACGAGCATGGATAGTTAGTGTAATTGTGCTCTCTAACAAGCCGAAAAGAGGGAATTAGCTGCCCTTTACTTTCTGCTCAGGTCAGCTAATCCTCAAGGCGGTCAGGCAAGTTGCAGAGAGAATGCCACACAGAACTCTCATCAGGCAGAGGGGCGAGTCCAGCAGCGGCAGTCGCACAGGCTGCCTCCAAACCTGGAGTGCGAGGCAGGAGCCGAGGGAGAGGGACAGCTGGATTGACAAGGCTGGTGGGCGTGTAAGCATCCCTTCCACAGGCCCACAGCAATGAAAAGGAAAGCTGAAGAATTAAACTCATCCTCTCGATCTGCTCAGAAAGAACTGGACTGCAGAGTGAAAGCTTCAAAAAATGAGTTGGTAACTGGCAATGCAATCCTCAGTTGTGTGTGCAAAGACTAAAAAAATCACTGTTCCATTTCTCCATTTCCTTTCCATATTTCCAAGCAGATATGCCTAATCCGAACCACGTTTGAGTAAAACAGTATATGGATTGCAAAGCTCAACATGCTTAAGGTGATGTCTTTCACAAACATGTTAGAGCACCTAGTGATGTTTATTCATGCCCTTGTAACATTGGTGCTGCTGCTGAGCAAACACCTGCTTTGGCTAACCACTGCACCTCCTTTGCTTGCTCCAATTTCACAAATACTGATCATCACTGAACCAAAGCAGAAGCTGTAGCACCCACAGAGCACCCCTCTATGGCAGCCAGTAAGAGGCAGGATTTCTGGCAAAAGCATGGATTCTCCATAATGGATTTTTGATAACCTGTAACAAAAAGAAAAACAGCAGAAACATCTACTTAATTCTCAGTGACCACACACTGCAAGATTGTGTGACAAACGAAAGAAATGGAGAAAGCAGCAACAACTTTGTTGTGATATGCAGTGCTTTCATGCTTTGCAAGACACCCTTTTGTCAACCATGTCTGTCATTCATAAAGGCAGAGCTTTGTAACTGGTGGAGAAAGAAATGTTACCTGCAGTTGCACAGGTATAGCTGAGCGGTCCAGCAAATAGTGCAACAAAAGGTCACTGCTGTTTATAATCCTGTTCTGACAAATGGCCTGAGCAGCTCGAGCACTGCCATCCTTGAGCACAAGAGACTCAGGAGTCGCAAAAAAATTACTGTAATTTTTCTGGTAAATCTCTTCTAAAACCCACAAACCAACCAGGATGAACCAGAGCTGCCATATACCACCATTTTATATGAAAACTATAAAAGATATCATGTGAAGAAATTAGTTCTCTCCAATTTAGTGACTGGGAATCTGAAGCCAAAAAAAATAATAAAGACTTTTTTGTGGCTGCCACCCAGGTCCAAACAGCAGCCAGTGGCCTGGTGTCTCAGCCCTCTGCTCCAGGAGTTCATTCTTCACATTGCATTGCCCCTTGAGACTAAGCAACTAAATATTTATAAGAACTGAAGCATTTAGAAGAGGAGAACATTAAAGCAAGGGGGGAAAAAAAGCAAAAAAAGCAACAAAATCTTTTGCAAATTAGAAACGAACCACCTCTGCTGTTAAATAGTCTGTAACCAAGGGTACTGTGCCGTTCTCTCAGGTCTTTTTCACCCAAACTATTTATTTCCAGAGGGGAATCAGCTTTACAGGTTTAATTCAGTCTGTGGAGGTAACAAAAGATAAGCCATTCATTGAGACCATTTCCCTGCTCTGTTCATGAGACTCGAGCCAAGTTCTGCCCTGGAGAAGAGGCACACCAATCTCTATTGACAGCAAAAATACAGAGAGACGCAAGTCCCAATTTAATTGTGACTATTTAAATCACTGAAAAATAAACTGTTTTCCCAAGAGCTTCATGAAAGAAAATGGAAGTCAAAACTATTTTTTATTCAAGTAAACAAACTGGAAGAGTAGACAATCTTGTTAATGAAACACACTGAAAATAGCTGAAAGAATAATGCCAAGAGTTGCAAACAAGACACGCTATAGAATGTGGAGCAGCAGCTGATTAGCAGTCCCGTCTTTATTTTCTAATGGTATGTAATTAGTGGTTTCTTAAAGTAGATGCACATGGCATTTCTTCAAACTAAGCACAGGCTCTGTTTGCTAAAGACATGGGGCTTCATTCTTATCTCAAACGTGTTGCAGTGCCAGGATGTGCCCTTTCTTAAGGCTGTGTTCTCAAATAACTACTCTACTGCATTTCAACACCACTAAGCTCATTCTCTGAAGTCTTTTAGAATGTCACAGAAAGGAGTATTTTTTTTAACATTTCAGCCGTTATCTTTTAGTAAAAAGGAATGCATAATACCAAGAGTATATTTGCCAAGGAAGCTGACTGATTTATTTGAATATTTGCACAGCTTTTGCAGCAAATCTCCTTCACTGTTTCTTCTGCATTTTCAGATCAGAGGAAAAAAACCCAAGTATTTCAGTAGCATACAAATGGAGCAAACAATACTAACCCCAAGGGAGTGGGGAGGAAGAAAAAGTCTACAAACACATGCAGGAAGAACAGAAATGAACTTTTAACCAAGTAAGGGACCAATTTCATGCAATCGTGGACCTTATTGCAACAGAGTTAGTACAAAGCAATACAATATAAGTTGTCATGCAGCTAAATTAAACATCACCCAAAAAGTAATGACATAATACACCGCCCTGGTGAAGAGTGAGCAGAACATTCAGAGAGTTACAGCATGGTGTGCACTTCAGTCCATGTCAGCACGTGCCATCTTACTGCTCCCATTACCAACTATCTCAATCAATACAACATTTTTTTCCACCCCAAAATGAGCTTTTGCATTGATGTTGGAAATGTCACGGTGCATCCCTAATGGCTACAACAAATAGAAGGACCACATGTGCACCTGTGGCTCACTATTCCTCCCAGAACACATTTCTTTGTGCAACAAAGGCATCGAGCCTCCACACTGAGGTCCTCCAGAATGATGGAACTGTTGCTACCCAAACACTCCAAATGGCATGGAGCTCGTGCCTGGGCAAAAGTCACATGCATGGAAAGAATTTCAGCTTGGAAAAATCCCACAGAGAATTAAATTAACCTGTATCTAAACAAACCAAGGAATGAAACACCACCTTCAAGTCTCAAATTTTTTTTCCCCATACCTCACTAGGCATGCATACCCCTCACCTCACCCAAATATTTGTGAGAAGGAAAAACATGAAGGCTGAGAAGCTTTAAATGTCTTGTTCTGCCTTATTTGCAATTGCTTTTTCATTTGGAAATGTCAAACCACCCATTTCCAATTAATTGCAGGGAAAGCCACGGGAACAGAATCAGAGGGAAACTGCTTTGTTCCGCCTGGCTCCCAGAAAGAAGCAATCAGCCCTCCTGGGCAAGAGTTGAGATTACACCGATGGGATGTCCCCTCCTCCAGACCCTTTCCCGGGAAGCACAGGCATGCAGCTCTGCTGTGACACTGTTCTTGCCATCTCCATGCAGGAATGAGAGAGAGACAAGTAGTGGTTCTCAGGGACACAAAACGCTTTCTCTTGGATTCCGGTACAGCCACTCAGATCCAAACCTTGATCCCCAAAGTTTCATGCAGATAAGCAAGAAAGTCAGCAGTTCAAATCGTTTTCATAGGTAGATATCAGAACAGAAGTGAAAATACCAAAGCCAAGGCATAATAGAGCTGAAAGATGGGAGACAGAAGAACGGAATGCCTTGGAGCTATCTTTTCCACGTTCCCTTTGCAATCTGTATTACCAACTTTTCTGTTGAGACACACCAGAATTTTGCATATTGTCAGGTATTTGAGGAAGCAAAACATGTCAAAGCACACAATATCACATTTTATCTAGAATACTTTATTCTACTGGCAGAAATATGCATTTTCCAATTTCTTAAATTGTATGTGCAGCAGCTGATTAAATGCCTAACGAAAGTTTTACTTCAGGCAGATGGAAAATGCTTTAAAAATCATCCACCAAAGAGATGCAGTGAAGGACAGACAAGTGCTGTAAGGGGTATCCATCCACATGTGAACCCAGCAGTGTCTCACCTGATGGGAAGAGGCATTGCAGGGTTTTCAACAGTGACAGCAGCTGGGCGTCAGGCAGGGAGCTGGCTCTGCAGCTATGGGACCCCAGGTGTGCAGGTCCCCAGGCTGCTGGGCAAGACACACCCCTCAACTCCTGCTGGGGCCAGGACTCTCCCCTGACCATTTCTCAGTTTTAGCTGGGAACACAGTGCAGCTGAGGACCTGCAGGTACTGCAAGAATGAAATCTTCCTTTGTGACATATTATGGAAGAGACTATAATAGATAAGAAACCACTACCCTTTCTAAAGGTGGGGATTAAAAAAAAAAAATCAAGGCCTTCTTGAAACACTTTCTCCACAGACACTCCTACCTTCAGAGTTCTAGCAAACTTCTGGAGTCAGAATTCACAAGAAGCAAAGCACCACAATGTAGAAGTAGAAAACAAATGGATCTGCTGTTTAACTCACCTTGCTAGTGACCCAGGGAGCTCATCACGATTCTGAAGGCTTTCCTTTTGACTCTAAGCAGGTGCATTACAAACACAGCCACAAGTGAATTTGTAGATAAAATACCACATAATGCAGTACCAGCTAAAATCAGGTACTGCAACCACATGTCTTGAGTCTTGGTGCTGGACTCAGGATCCTGCCCTTTTTCCACACTGCTTGTGCAAGACTCAGAAAGATAGACCAGGCCAGCATGGATTTTGCCACAGAAAGTTTTCATTCACTATGGACTTGTCATGTTCCAAGAGCTCATTAGAAGTCACGAATAGAAGGACACCTACCTTGGTGACACATTTCACGCAGAATTCAACTGGACACACCATCTCAGTTCTGTGCCGAGCCAAACCAGAACTCTGTATGCTGGAAAACAAAATTAAAATAAAGACATGAGTCAACCATAAATCTTTAACCATCTTCAGGGTCATGTGACATCTAAGCAGACTTTCAAGATCATGAGTTTGGATGGGTCACCCAACCCCTCACTAAGCACCTATTCTCAACTTGGGCCCTGGTCTGCAAAAGAGGGTGAACAGAACTTGCTGTGGGGATGGGGGTAAAATATTGAAAGAACATCGGTCATAAGTACCTGTGGAATCCTGAAATCCAACAAATTGAATGTTAGTGCAGGAAAAAGTTGCGTCAGCTTAGATATAGAGTATCCTGCTAGTTAAAAATATTTCTGGTTTACAGTGTTAAAATCTCTCTGTGCAGCAGCATATGAATTTTAAGACTAATTATTTTTAATGACTGTTTGCTTCCAGATGTAATACAACTATTATTACTCTAATTACCCATTATTACTGTAACAGTATTCCAAAACTCCAGCATTCAAAAGCCACAAACCACTTAGCAAACAAACATTCTTTTCTCACTGGGCAGTGGCTTTCATTATTTTGCCCTTCATGAAATCACTTCCTGCCACTGCCTCATTCTTCACAGATATCTTCTGCAGAAAGGAAAAAACCCCAAAGAAACAGCTAATCAGGATTAAAATTTCTTCCTCTGAGTTTCTACCACGAGGATCACTCTGTTACTACCCAGAGCAGCTTGTCCTACCTGGCCTTCCAGGCTGTGCTTGTGGCATTATTCTGCCTATGCCATACCCGAGTCAACAGGAGGGAAAGTAAAGCAGGCTCTGAGGCCCTGATGGAAGAGAAACCCCCTGCCTGTGGAGCAAAAGCTGCTGCTGGAAAAGATCTCAGTGAGCAGCTCATGTGCTCGGTGCAGCAGAGCCAGAGGTGCTCTCCATCAACAGCAGGGCACGAGGCAGCACAAGATGCTCTGCTAGGACTGGGGGACTTAAATCCTGCTTTTATCATAGGATTAGATGCTACAACCACTGTGGGCCAGCTGTTTTTTATCGAGAAAAAAGAGGCAGCACAGCACTCCTCTAGGAATACACTTAGCATGACAAACTCATTTATTCCCACCAGTTGTTTACCACTCTGTACCTTTCCTACAGCAAGTGAGAAAAAAGACAGGATTTGAACATGGAAATGGCTTCAATGCTACAGTGGAAATGGAGGCTGGGGTCTGGATTCACTCCCCAGATCTACAGCAAGAACTTTTGTTTCTCTCCTGTACCTCTGCAGTGCTCTGCAGAAAGCAGAGACACCAGTGTGACAAACTGCTAATGCCAGGATTAATGTTAAACCTCATCTGTGGGAGGCTTCAGAGTGGGAACAGCTACTGACCATCATTGCCCAATGTTATCAGTTTCATTCATTTTGACCAAGGAAGCTTCCAGTCATCCTCCTTCCTGGCAGGACCAAACTACTGGAGCCAGTCCTCAGCACTGCTGAAGTCACCAGAGCTATGAGCACACACCTAATGCCAGGGTTATGGCATGACGTGAGCCAGACTAAAAGCACCAGGTCCTGCCTCTTAACTCACTGCAAGGCTCTCTCACCTGCCACTAACACTCACCTATCCTCAGGAAAGGAAAACTGGCCACAAGAAGAAAAAATAACAAACAACTCAAAAGTAGTGGCTTGGCCAGGTCAATTGTGGGCTCCAAGATCATCACTGGATGCAATCCTGGAAGGGGGAGAAGGTGCAATAGCCTCTGCCCCCAGGCACAGGGGACAGATAAATCACACACCTGAAATGGAAGTAGCAGAAACCTGCTGGTAAAAAAATTGTGTTTATATTTAAGAGCAGGAGCTGGTGAATTTATTTTCATTCATTTAAACTCAACAGAATAGGTGGTCCTGATTTTTAACATTGTGTCCACGAGGCCCTCCTGTCTCCCTGCCTTGGCTGGAAAAACAACTCCATGCTCAGTCTGTTGAGACTGGGATCAGCACAGCAGCCCTGAGGCAGGGGGTGCTTGATACCCCTGTTTCTAGAGAGCCCCCTTCTTGATAACTAGAGTCCTTCTTGATAACTTAGGCATGACTGAATTGTTCCATTTCATTTATACAATGAATTCATGTCAATCTGCAATTTAATTTCTAAATCAAGTGTCTCTACCGTCAGCCTGGCTCAAGGGGCAGCACTAGGCAAGGCCTGACCGTGCCAGGAGAGGCTGGCCTTGCCTCTGACCCCGCAGAGCAGAGCACATTGCAGTACTCCCTGTCCCTGCAGCCCCACAGCTGTATGGGAAACTGCACCACAGACCGCATTGACTGTTATTTTGAGTGAATTGGGGGTGGTTATGCAGAGTGAAAGAAAAACTGCTCAGTCTGGATTTACAAGAAGAGAAACTGCTCAGGAAACTGAGCAGCCCCCATCAGAGCAGCTCAGCTGGGGCCAATGCCCAGGAGGGAGCCCACAGGCAGGGACACAGCTCCCCTGCGGATGGGGACTGCAGCCTGAGAAATGGCCTGACTCTTGTTCCTCTCATGGCTGCACAGCCCCTCGAGTGCATTTTCACCTCAAGAAATTTTCACCTCTCCTCTGGCACACCCTTCGAGCAGTACCTAAAACCTCAGGGACGAGAAAAGGATAACGGCTTCTGGAAGTACAGAGAAGTAATAAATTATAGTTGTACATATTAGATATGCATACATATATGTATATGGATAGATCTGTCATATATTTGAGCTGTTGTGAGACTATTCCCCCTAAAAATAACTCTAAGAGGCACAGGGGTTCCGCCAGTCACCTTACAAGAAATCACATGCTTTGGCTATAGAGAAGGTGGATTTATAGAGTTGTTTTATTTTTACCAAGTTTTTTTCCATGTTTCATAAAGCAGAACATGGTGAAATTTATTGCTTGTCTGGCATCTTTCGCACCAAAAAGATTACAAAAATGTTTCACTGCCACTTACAGTTAGCCAGCCTCACTCAAAGGCAGCAGAGCTAGCACTGAACTCACACAAGCTCAGAAGTTCATGGACAGATGAAAGATCTCAAAGCTCAATTACTTTTCACGGACAGAATCCTAAACATCTTCCTCCTAACCATATCCTTCTCAGGAAGAAGGATCTGAAAGCTGAAAGGCTCAACAAAGATGGCTTGAAAGGAAATCTCTGAGACAGGCTGGCTCTGCAAAAACATGTAACAGAGTATTCCCAAGCATAGCATGCAGGCAGGAGAAAAAAAAAAAAAAGAGAAGGAAAAATAAAAAAGAAAGCTTTTCTCCTCCCTCAATATGGCAACGATGGACCAGAACAATGAGCACAGTTAGAGTCGCAGGATAAGAAAAACTGGCTAGGGCAACACAGCAGGGAAATTTTTAAATGAGCAGGATCATTTTTGTTTGACTTTGAAAAGAGAGAATATGACAATCCTCAGCCTGGTGTGGAGATATTTTTATTGCTTGACTTTTACATGAACCTATAAAACTAGTATTTGGACAGTAAGAATATATTTCAGAGATGTATCAGTATGTCTATAGTGTGGCTGGCAGGGACTTGCAGCTCCTCTATTCCAAGCCTCAGGCAATAATGTCCTGGGTGACGTGTGTCTGTGTGGAAGCACTGAACATCCATCAGACTGAGGCAACTCACAATGCTCATGTGCTGACTTCAAAATCCATGAGCTACAGAAGGCACTGAGATCTCTTTCCCCTAAATAAAGGGTTATTCTTCTTCTTTTAGAAGATGGTTGAAGCCACAGACAATATATAATGTTTTGAAGTCTCGGCTTTAATTAGAGAGTTAAAGAAGCATATCTTCTTTTGTTAAAAGGACAGGCTGTATTGGATGTGTGACAATGAACCTGCTTCCAGGACAACCACCAGAGATGTTCCTGCAAGGAACCGTGGAGAAGGATGATAAAGAGCTCACCCTTCACAAATGTTGCCATCGTTGCACTTTTGTGACTCATCTCCTACTGATTTTAGTAGTAAGCAGAAAACCTTAAATGCAAATCCTATTTCTCATCCAGTTTTATCAAAGACAACATCCAATGTTAAATCCATAGTTAGTCAATATTTAAACACTTTAAATGCTGAGGAAAGGAAGAGACATTCATGTGGAAACTTACGGGGCTATTGTCACAGAAGTAAAATACTATAACCCGTGAAAGATATCAGGTCTTTGGGACAGGGCCGGTTTAGTTCTCACAAGAGCTGCAGCTGAGAGTTAAAGCAGATACTTCCTTATTTAATAGAGTCCCTTGCAAAAATATGCCAGTCAAATACTGCGCCTTGCACTGAGAGACGCCCTTGTCTAGCACTGTCAGAGAACAGTGTAAACAGCACAATCCAGTCTTCTTCCTTGGCACACAGCAAACAGCAAGCAAACCCTAAAACAAGGGCAAACAACCCCAGCGAGCAGCCTGATTAGGTTTGCTCTGAAACACCTGCACATAAATAAAGACAAAGAGAGTGCAAGCTTCTATCTCCCTCTCCGGGAAAAAGAAAACACAAGATCTGGCAAAGTCCATCCCTAGTGTGCTGATACACGAGGATGAAATGACCCACGCTGCAAGAAAATGTAAACAAGCCAAAAGAGATGACAAAAATCTTATATTTAATACTACAGCCTATGTTTTCTTGACTACAGATTTCAGACTAGCTTTTCAAAGGCTGGTGTCTAAAAGAACAAATAATGATCTTGTCAATGCAACCTCAAAGACTGTATCTGAAAAATAATGCAAAGAGGGTTTGGCTAAGAATGAGCTTGGAAATGCAACCTCTGGGGGATCTGCTTTTTCATGAAATTTTAAAGATGCGCATAAAATAGCGGTTTAGATTGTGTGCTCAGAATTGTGTGGATTCAAGTAAGAGTAAAAAACACTTTCTTTTTACCCATTTGTTACTTGAAAGAATGAGCACTGCCAATCTGGATACTTAAAGATAAGATTAATCCAAACCTGGGCAAAATTCCTTATCTTGCCCCTCTTCCAAGGTGCTTGCTCCACCCCAGCAGTCAGCCTACTTTAACTGAAGGTGCCCTGAACTTCAGAAAAATGTTATTTTCCTTGAGTAAAATACAAAATTGTTCTTAAGGACTGAAGTTTTCAGAGCTGGACACTTAAGGGCCAGCAGTCTTGGATGTGCTGGTTCAGACTGGAATTTGCTGCTGGAGAATGCAAGCTGGAGTTTGTAACAGATGCTGGGACAATTTCTGGGCAAAGCTCAGTGTCCCAGGGTGCTACTGGCACCTAACAGCAAAGCAGTGTTACTCTTCCCAAAGGTGGTGTTTCTTACTGTGCCAGACCTTCCAGCCCTGTCCTCTCAGCTGTTTCTGCTCCCTGCAGGAACCCCTGTGCCATGGTAGTCCTTGGCCCCAGAAGGATGGGCTGGAGCAGAGGGTATCTCCAGCAGAGGTAAACTGGTGCCTAGGCTGAATCCCAGTGACAAAAGCAGCACAAATCACTCTGCCTTGTGGACAAACAGCATCACTCAGTCCCAGCATCCTCAGGATTGCTTAATTCTCACATTTTAATTTCACTATTATTCACACTATTCCACCTAATCTTGTAATTATGTACCACCAAAAAAAGAAAACGACAATGAAGCTCCTCAAATAAAACCAGAATATTCCAGTTATTCCCCTTTGCCAGTTAGTGCGTCACACGCAGCCTTGCTTTGATTTCCCCGACTTAAGGATCAACCAATTTGCTGCAATGCTGCACAAAATAAATCACTAACCTCATAGAGCAACAAAAGGAGGACATTTAATGAGTCAAAGACAATACTGCATTACCAAAACAAAGATTAAAGGAACTAAATTGTTTATTTAAAATAAAATTTGAAAGCTCCACAGAGCCCAAGAAAACAAAAAAGCCATACATGAAGGAAATACAATAATTCTAACCACAGAAATACAAATGTTATTGGTAGAAAACATAACAGGGCTTTTTTGAGAGAGCACCACTGAATGAAAGCACGAGAAGCAAAAACTGGATGAAAGGAAGAAAGGATGAGACAGATGAAAGAAAAGATGAGAGCTGGGTGAAAAAACAGGAAGGTCATTTCCTTTATCTAGACTTGCTAACTTCAGTGTTCAGAAACAAAGGCAGCAACTGTTCTTCACAAAATTGTCTCCAAGGACTCTGTAGCCCATTTGGCGATATTTTTAAAAAATAGTTTGAAGGAAAAGAAAACTACATTCTTTAATGTCACTCAGCAGTAGTTCTGCAGCTGGGGATTTCTGTTCATACAATGGTTTAAAGTTTTTTCTGCTCTAGTTATTTCATTACAACCATAGGATTTATTACATGGTAATTCCCTGAGCCCTTATAAATCTATTTGGGGATAGGAGGGGGGGGTTGTCTTATGATTTCATTCTGGCAACAAATTTTCCATATAAAATTTAATCTATTGTATCTCACTTTTGTATAATCAGATCATTAAAATGCATTGCTAATATGTAAATCTGAGCTAACCTCATTACCATAATTATGCTCCATAATTATTGAATAAACAAGCATTTTAGAGTTTCTGAAGTCTGCTGAGAATGCTTTTCCAGTTTGGGAGTGGCTTTAATTATGTGCTTCCTAATCATTATTATAAACCTTTGTGGCAATCCTGCTATGTGATTGTTTTAAATGCTGCTCCTAATCTGACTGGCAAGGACCAAAGGTTCGTTTGCTGTGAGCACATCAGACAGATTCCTCAGTCACAGCCTGCCTGCCAGGCTCCACATGAATTAGTATTATTGTTTAATTTATAGACAGGGCTTTGCTCACAAGCCTTCATGCATTTTAAGGAATTATAGGCAATGAGTCAAATTCTGCTTTTCCCTCCGGAAGGAGAATTAGTGAGTGAACATCTCTGTGTGTGACATAAGTTTATTGAATGTAAAGTATTCTGAAAAAGCATGCTCACCATAGGTTTTACACCTGCACTGCACAGATGTCCAATGAAACAGCTTTGAAATGTGCTGCCTACTGGGTATTTATTCGATTTTTATTTCCCTTTTTTTTTTTTTGTGGTGGTGGTTTGTGGGTGGCTTTTTTTTACAACACGTAAATGTTATACAATAAATGAGGCGTAGGGTAAACATCAGATCCCCAGCCAATACAAGCAGCTCCACTGAAGCTAATAAACTTTTGCCAATGTATGGAAGATTCAGCCCATTACCTTTGGAAGCCATCATAAGCAGAACCCTGCTGACTTCTACAAGCCAGTTTCATCTTTAATGAGCAGCACATCGTTCTAGGACTGCCATTGTCAGAACATGCTGCCACATCTTGATCTAAACAGAAAATGGATAATTACTGTCTTTGCAGACCCCCAGGAAAAGAGATTCACAATCTGTGACAGATCTGACCTTAGAACAAATGACTCATAAATTATCAGTAAGGTCTTGGAAACATTTGAGTGTCCTTGACCCAGAGTAATATAAACAAAAATACCCATGATATTGACCTTTTCTCCTTTTAGATGAGATTTTGTGTAGGAGACCTGATTAAAGTTTGTCAAACTGTAAGAAGGTCAATAAGATCAATTCATACACATTTTCGGAGTGAAAATTTTTAAAATATGTGTTTGATCATATACTTGCATTAGAAAAAGCAAGTATAAAAAGTGTAGCAGGCATGCTAATGAACCTGCTAGAAGAGAAGAAACAACTGATTAACACCACCACTACAGTTCTCCACAGCTCAACAGAAAATACAAATCACATACACTGGCAAAGGTCTTTCAATCCAAAAAAAGACCCTCTAACAAACAAAAATCTCAACCAAACAGCCCAAGAATCAGATTACTTTAGTGCTTTCCATAGAGTCCCAGGGCTCAACTGATTTTCTAATAGCAAACAGGAGAAAGACTGAAAATGCCCCATCCCTCAGAGGGCAGCTCTCTTTCTCCAGTTCTTTGTAACAACGTCTCTCAACAGCCTGTCCCCTACATATTCAGTCTCTCAGGTCTGCTCCCCCAGAAAGTGAACTAGAAAGGAAGCTCAAATTAGATTCAGGCAGTGATGAACATTACCATTTTGGTGAGCTGAAGCTTGTCAAGCTCTCTTATCCTTTAGGTGAACAGCACATTACCGGACCACAGGACAAAGATCTGATGTGAAATTACACTTCACTGTGCATTTATAGGACAGACAGACTGTTTTATCTTAGATGGGGGAAGAAAGATCAGACCTTTACAGAAAAGAAAAAAGGATTATTCACATTCACTGACAATAGCGTCACCTTGTAGGCAAAGACCAGCGCTTTTTTCTTCTATGTATGGATTTTGTGCCCTTCTGCACAACCTTTTTTTTAAGAGCACTGGAAAGAAAAGTGACAGGAGTAAATATCAGTGAAATAAATCATTCGCTCTTAAGGAATTCAAGATATAGAACAAGAGGAAATTCAAGTGATACAAGAAATATATTCACAGAAACACGTTAACCTGGAAATTAACCACAAGGAGCTGGTTAGGAAATAAGTCTCAAGCTAAATTTAAATACCATTTAAATTTAAATCCCATTAAATCCTGAGTCCATCCTTTCCCTATACAAGAATTTCCAGTGCAAGGAAGCTGGTAGGAGAAAAGACAAGATCAGTATTTTGTTCAGTAGAAAATCTCAGCACAATGCCAGGCTTAGAGCCCACACCAAGAATGACACTGACTAATAACAATAATGCTTTTCATTTCTGTAGTGCTTTTCAGCAGGGAATCTGGAACTACTTTCAAGTATCCATTTATTAAACTTCACTATTGAAATTATATGTGTGTGAACATTTTCTGGATCAAAAGAAAAGGCACAAAGATCTGGGGCTAGATTCCCATGTACGTGTGTGTGTGTGAAAAAGGCAAAATAGCATAGCAGTTTCACGTTTTTCTGGCAAGAATGCTATTCCTCCTATTCCCTTTTTCTGCAAGCAGAATCTCAGATCTCCACCTGCATTGTACCACGGCCCAGACAGCCTGGATTGGCACACTTATTTCTTTGGTGAAGGGCAGATTTGGTCTCACTGTTCCTCAGGTAAGCCAAAGTCACATCTCCTGCCACCTCACACAGCCTGGGAACACCAGAAGAGCACAGGATGCATTCCGCAGTGATACAGATTTTTAAAAGAAACCGAAAGCCCCAAGATGCAAGAGACCCCCTTGCTACCGTTGTTCATTTGGAGACAGGCAGTGATTCGTGGGGCAAGGAAGAGTAGAGAGGGTGAGCAGGATTTTCCCTCCTCTGGAAGCAGGGGCCCAGATCCCTGCAGAGCTGCTTCTTTGTCATGGGAGGCTTTGCTGGAACTGGAGCACTGAACTAATCCAGGTTAAAAGGAAAAAAAAAAAAAAAACAAAAAAACAACCCTATGTTATTTAGATGTTCATTTTAGCTGGAATCATTGCAGATCCAGCTCCAATTCCTTCACATGATGAGGGAAGCAGCAAAGAGCAGCTCAGAGACAGCAGCCAGTGACCAGGCAGAGAAAGGGAATCTCCTACATCTTCCTCACAGAGCATACAGGGATCCTCAGAAAAAGCACAAGGAACAAAACATCATTGTCTCAATGTATCATCTTAGCCACTTAGACACTATTGTGTCTTGGGGCACAATTCCATAGGAAATGTAAGTTATGGAGGTGGCAGGAATGGCTCCAGCCAAGGGCTCAAGTGGCCTGGCTGCTGCCCACCTGCCTGGGTGCCAGTGGAGCCAGAGGAGTGGGCCCAGCTGAAGAGCTTTCCCACGCTGGGACACCGTGGCTTGCTCCTCCACTGCTCAGGGAGCTTGTAGGATCTTAGTTATCTCTGGAACACTATCCCTGTGTCACCACGGAGCCCACGTGTGTGACAGCCTTTGTCGCAGATAAGACGTAGGCATGCAGGCAAACACGGCACCTTCATCCCATACACCTCATCTTCTTAAGTGAAAACCAGGGTTGATTCATCAGTTGATTCATCCAGAAAACACCTGTTTTCTTGAATTGCAAATCTCGTTATCGTCAGGTGCTGACACACCCAGCCACTGAAACGAATGGGCCATTCTTTCACCTTTCTTAGCCCACCTGTACTGCCAGAAGAGGAAAAAGGGAGGTGTCTGCCTGAGCAAGGGCACTGGACAGGGTGTAAAGCCACCACAGCACCTCCCATCATGTGTCTCTCCTACAGTCTTCGCTTAAAACCAACAGGACAGGGGAGACAGCAAAGAAGTTTCATGACACCGTGACACCAACTCAGGCTTTCTAACAGCCCTCCTTTGACTTCGAGCAGCAGATTTCACAAACTCAATATATGCCATAAATCACTGGGATGAGAATCATGAGTTGGCCTTTTCTTTTATTCTGCCTTCATCTCAGGATGAAATGTGCTCCTTATATTGGATGTTTACTGACTGACCCTAGGATGACACACACACGGGGACCTTCCCACTGGCCTGGAGATTATTGCAAGATGATGTTCAGAGCATCGAATTCAGTTTCAAATTCTCTGTTTCACTGGCAATTTTTTTCAGCTGAGAGCAGATCTCTTTTTTTGGGGGGACAAAAAAAAAAAGAAGATACAAAAATTAAAGGACTGAAATAACCCTTCTGTCCCAGATGAAACCTTCTGTTCCTTTCTGAAATAACCTTCTGTCCCCACCTTCTTCCTCTGTGTGTCTCCCAAGTCGTTTCTCAGTGCAAAAGAGCTGTTATTGCACACTGCACATGTTTGTGACGCTTGACTTCAAAAAAAGAACTGCATTCCCCTCTTCCAGAAGCAGCACTAAAACAGTTAATTACACTAAGCTAGTTAATAGCCTTTCATCATCAAGGACTGGTTCTTCTGCACACACAGGGACAGAATCCATTTATTTTTTATGTATATTCTTTTATTTATCTCACTCCTACCAGCTGTATGATAATTTATTCTCTGTCACTGTTCTTAACTCATGAGTTCATTTAAAGTGCGATAGCAGAGAAAATACATTAACAGTTTCAGAGAATAAAACCTTTCTGAAAATGGAATCCAACACTTTACTTTTACAAATACAGAATTTACACATTTGCACTTGGCTTAATTAATTAAATCCATACAGGAATTACCCCAGCCATACAGTAGGGCACAATATATATATGCTGATAACTAATTATCATCAATTTAGGCAGGACAAAGCCAGGAAACTGTCTCAATATGAAAGATGTGTTGGGACTGGGCAAAGAATCAGCCGAGAACCCCACGGTGACAGTGGTTGCTTTGAGGTGTCTGGGATGTGGGCTCTCAAGCTAAGGCTTCACTGTAGCCAGAAGGAATGGACCCCGACTTCCTTCCAGCTGTCCCTGCACGCACATCACGTGTGGCCCATTCAGTTCATTGATCCAGCTGAAGACTGAGCCAGTTTGGGAAAGGTTGGCTGAGCAGTGCTGGAAAAAGCTGGCAGCCAGAGGAGGGCCGGGGCCAGTTTGGGAAGAGCCTGAGTAGCTAACACAACTACACCCTTAGAAAATCTCAGATTGCTTTAAATCACAAGTTCCTAAGATCTCAGAAAAAAAAAAAAAAATCTGGGAGCCTTTCTGCCATGCCTTTCCACTATGTGAGAGCTACAACCACTCCTGTCTTTTATCCTGTGAAGTGGGTTTGCACAGGAACGATCTCCTTTAGCCCGTCAGGGATGCTGACGGTGCTTCGCCCCCAGCAGTAGTGCCACGGTCCTGGCACAGCCCAGCTCAGCCCCGGGCCCGCGGCTGCCGCTCTGAGGAGAATCAGCTGCTCCCGCCTCGGGAGATTAAAAACCCTGAGCTAATAGATCGAAGGGGTGGGGTTTATTTTTTTTTTTTTTTTAAATGAACAAAATTTTCTACTCCCCGTTCTCCTTTTTCCTCAGCTTCTTCTGTGTAATTAAGAGCAGTTAGAAGAGAATTAGCCAGGAAAAAGCCATCAGATTCTTGGGTAAAACAGCCACTGGGCAGAATCGCTTCCAGATCTTGGCATGAAACGTCAGCTGCTCTTTGTAAATGGCCTTTCAGGAGAGGCAGCTCCGAGAGCAGAACTGCAGAGATGGCACGGAGCTCCTGGCAGCAGTCAGCACTGGAGGGACGAGCTGATGGAAAATGCTGCCAAATGGAGAACACATCAGGTGTCTCCCCGGAGACAGCGGGCCGGCTGCGAGGCAGCCTTCAGGAAATGCAAATCAGCACAGGAAAACAGGAACCGGGAAAAGTTAGGAAAAGACATACACCCCACAATCCATTGTAGCAATCATTATTATTGATTTTGCTGCTGTCTTTAAGGGAGGCATCTATTACAGGAACCGATACTTAATGAAATTAGAAAGAAACACATATGCTTTCCCATAAACACGCCGGAGACAATTGCCCATCACCACTCATTTGTTACAACTCCCTGGATTCAACCACAACCTGGAAACAACATTTCAATATTGACACTGCTCTTAAGCAAACAGGTAGAAAAGAAAAAAAAGAAAAAAAAATTGTCCTTATTCCATTCCTGCTCAAATCAGATCAGTTTTCACCAGGAGCACTGAATAGAAACATTCTCTTTCCACCAAAAAGCATTACTTGCAGAGCTACTGATATGTTCTAGTCAACACCCCAGTGGAAAAATAGGAACCCCACCACATTTAAAAGATTATTTCAGTCTTCATGTTCACCTGTCATGGCCCTGCTCATACACTGTTAATTTGATAAAGCACTTAAAAGTCAAATGCTTCTCAGTTTTAAAATCATGGTTCTACTAGTCAGCATCTTGTAGCTAGAAGTTTCTCCATGTACTTAAAGAAAGAGATGCAAATCAGAGAATTGAGGATACATGGCATAATATTTTTTTTTCTGGAAAAGAAATTTATATGGTTTTCCTCATGTTTCAAAAATGTCTGTAAAACATATCTTGAAAACTCGCATTTTTGTCCTCTTTTCTTTTTAATTAATGTGAAACATGGGCAGAAGTTGTTCCTTTCCAGGTATTGTCAGTGGAGATCATTACTGGACTCCGAAACCTGGAAATCACTTGCCATGACCTTGACTCAAAGAAGGTAACGTGTACAACCTGGACTCTTTCACTAGGGTTTTTAGCTACGACCCTTTCAAAGCTCCAGCACACTTTGTCCAAAATAAGGTTTTTGACTTCAGCTATTACACAGTTAAACAGCATCACTTCCCAGGGAAACGCCGGTGAGCTTTTTTAGATTAGCTCTGTGTACCAGGTAGACCAAAATGCAAAACCGTTTTATTTGATTTACTCCAAGATCGGGCTCCTGAGGCTTTTCAGGTTAAAGAGGTGACTTCTGAAGTTCTGTTTGTACGTAAGAGAAAATTGCTGCACTTTAGTGTAATTCCCATTCTCCAAAATACAGTGTCACAAGCACAGAGCTGGTACTATCATGACAATCAGGCTGTAGCACAGACCTATCAAGCACTACATTATACTCCAGTTTAAGTAGTATTATGGCAAACCTCAAAGGAATTTTATAAAACATAATAGGCTTTTTAAAAACAATATTTCAGAGAAAGAATATTTTTCTATCAACTAGTATTATACTTTTTTAAAGTTACAAAGAGATCCTACAATCTATTCAATTCTACCAGTTCTCAGAATCACTTCCATAAAACCATTTTTAGATCCAGAGTCAGCCAAAAACTTACTCAAACATCAGGTTTAAACATATGATATGTATCACCCCACTTCCACGGAGCACTTCAGCCTGTGAAAATTTTAAGCACATTTAAGTCTCACTTAGGTTGATGCCAGTAAGAGCTGTGAGGTCTTAGCAATGGGTCCCTTCTTTTCTTTCTCAGCACTTTGACTATATTTATACCAACACAGCAATGCAGTCCTACTGCTCGCTCTCAAAATCCTCCTAGGAGTTGGGTAGAAGGCACTGTGACACAGAGGCTGCTGTAGGTCCCAGTTCAGCCCCTGGCTAGAACCGCCAGAGAGGGTGGCTCTGTGCCAGGCTGGAGAAGGAAGGGCTGCCGCCTGCTGCTGCCCAGCGCTGTCTGAGCCTCGGCTCTGCACGAGCCATTTCCTCACCAAGGTTCTCACACTGCAGCTGCATCTCTCTGCATAGAGATTAGATGAGCCACAGCAATAAAAATGAATCAGCGCTTAGGAGCAAATAACACAGCTTCTAACATTGGGAAGCTTTAATATTTTGGATTTTACTTCATCCCTTCACAAAAGCCCCCTCTGCCTTGAACAGCTTCGTAGTGCAAAGCCTTTTGTTTGAGCTGCCCCCAAAATCAGCACGCAATCCAGGTTTCAGTTTCACCGGGTTATAGCATGGTGGTTGATCACGACTAAGACTGCAAAACTGGGCTGTTCTGCACGTGCCATTTTATAATTTAGGAAACGAGAAGGTGGGAAGTGGAGCTATACACATCCACATTCCATCTCTGCGCTGAAGCAGAGCAAGCTCAAAAGGAGGCTACCAGAAGACCCTATGCAAAATTCCTGTAATGCGTGCACTTCCACAAGTTTAAAATCATGACAGTCATGGTGACATCTGTGCCAGTGCACACGCAGTGCTTTGTCACGCCGTCGTTGGCTTTCTTCTCTCAGCAGCTCCGCTTCTTTGTGTGCTTCTGTGAAGAACTCCAGCATGTCCTTCTGGGCGGCAGGACACGGAGCGAAGAAAGCCGTTAGCAAATCAATCCTAAAGTGATTTATTTCCAAGTGGCAGATACCAAGCAGCCAGTGTATATTTATCATTTGGACAAGGCCTTAATAAAAATAGATTCGAAGTATAAGTCTTTCGAAGAAACAGCCTCAGCTGCAGACACATGCCAAAGCTGCCCTCACTGTTTAATTAGACTCACATGCTTCAGCTGGGGTTTAATATGCATGATGTTTGCTTTCACCTATGAATATTACAACTAGTTCTCTGAAACAAAAGGTTGTCCAGGTCAAATTGCATGAAACCCTTTTGAGATATCTATTGATTATTGGTGTTGGGAAAAATATTACAAATCAAAACACCCTCCCCGAGACAGTAATTGACATATATTTATTACCTCAATAAAGGTATTTTAAAATACCTTGTTAAAATAACATAAGCAATACTGAATCCTGTGGAAGATTCAGACTAAATGACCAATCTAGGGCAAAAAGAGCATTGCTTTAAAAGAATTTCTTCTCCTCTTTAGAAACTGAGCCTTGTAAAATTGGTGGGGGGTGGGAGAGGTAGGAGAAGGAAGCAGCACACAGTTTCTTTTTGTGCATAAAAGTGCACTAAGCCTCCTTTTATCTATGCCTAGATAGCCATCCATCATATAAATCATCTATTATTTACTGTAATTTACAATATTTTCTGTGCTGCATGGTACAGTTTCCCAGTTTCTTTGAGACTAACCTAGAGCCAACCCCATCTTCTTGCACAGATGATATTTCTTTCAAGTCAGTGGGAGCACACAGGTTGCAGAAATGAGGTTGAGCTACTCAGAGAGATTTGGATACGCATTGCATCAAAATGAATGAAAAGTAAACCTCCTGCATGTCTTGAAAATCTCATTTGCTCCTCTGAACTTAATTCAGCTATACAAGTTCTCTCTATTCAGGGGCTCAGCAATATTTTACCTATTCCTTTAGGCAGAGCTGCCACAGGATAGCGTGCTCTGTGGCTATGTCTATTTGCTTGATGAAATACAACCATAACAAACCTGAGGCTAATGTCAAATTTCAACTATAAATAACTCTATACTAGCAACTGACTGTTCAGCACTCCTGCCCCACATATGTAATGTGAACCAGGCACTTTGCTCGAGCACTCTGCCATCAGCCAGGAATAACCTTTCAGAAGTCAAGGGAACCATGCAGAATAAACCCACTTCAAGTGCAAAGAGAAACACTTCAAAAAAGACTAGAGGGAACGTCTGATCTGTGATTTCTCACAGACACCCAAACCCACTATTCCACTGAAGTCAAAAATCTGCCTTAATATCTCTCCTCTCAACAGTAAGGTTAGAAGAGCCTCTCTAGGGAGACAACCTGCCAAAGCAAGGATGCCGGTACACCGGAAAGGAGCACAGAAATAACCCACGTCCCTCTCCCATTCGCTCAATTCCTACAAACATCAACACGATTCTCCAAATGGAAAGCAGAGCCACGCTGCACCAGGCAGCCACTATCACCCATTGCAGTGGATGACAGGAACATTTGTATAAACTGGAAGCCACATTAACATCAGATAAAGCTTCTTAAAAACAAAGACACTTAAAAATATATTTTCAAACAGTTTCTAATAAAAAATAAGCTTTTTACTGGAATCTTCTATTCTTACGTGCTTCCTCCAACATCTTTTCAACTGAGAAATCCAACAAGAAATCCACACAAGGGCTATCCACAAATGCTCTTTGCACCAAGAGCCTCAAACACTTTTTAACACCCTGTGTTTCAAACCAGTTATGCAAATGAACAGCCCTTCTTCGAGGTGACTGCCTGGGGGCTATCTCCAGCCCCGAGAAATCCATGTTTTCCTAAACCTTTTAGTGCATCTCAAAGCATGACAAGTGTTAATGGCTCTTATCGATATTGCGTTGTGGCACGTCTCTTCCCTTAGCAAAGGGGTCAGAAGAGACCAAGAAAACCTCAGAGGAGGAAAGTGCAAGGCCAAAACACACATCTTAACCCTCTCATGGGAAAAAAGGAGTCAAAGGAAAACTCAAAGGATAAACTTCCCTGCAAGGTAAGAAAGAGAATCAGAAAGTTCTCCATATTTCATATTATCACAAAGCCCACACAGACGCACAAAAACACACTGAAATGAATTTGTGCCCTTACCTGTGTGTTGCTTAACGGTTTTCCCGAGGTTTCACAGCAGAAAGGACCACCGGAGTGCAAAGGCACTACCTGAAGTTAGGGTGGAATTTGACTAAGGACCTCCACCTGATTCTCCGTGTGAGGAATACAGCTGAGAGACTCTATCAGGATGGGTAATTTGCAATTTTGGATGATCAGATGTCACCTGACAGCTTTTTCAGCTTTCCTTGATGCATCTGTGTTAGACAAGTATGGGAGCACAGGTTTGCTAACTTAAGCTAAATGCCTCAAGGTAGAACATTAGCGAAAAGGAACTTGTACAAAATCCTTTTTATTTTTCTCCTATTTTATAAAAAACAAATATATGTTATTGGGTCAGCACTGAAACCCTGTAGCATTTATCTCAATTTGGTAATTTTAGAAACTACCTTGCCTTCACTAGGAAACAAGTGTGGAATATCAGGGGTGACAGATCAAGAACTGTAATGCTTTATACAGAGAGTTTTTAAAGTCAGCTTTTGCTAGGCATTACAAAACAGTTCTCATATTACTAAGTCTGTATCTTAAAAATGGTAATCACCACCTGGCATATTCCATCAACACTTAGAAAACCGACAAAATGAGGCTGCACTTTACATTTAGGCTGCACATCAGTAGGGAAGGAATACATCCATGTGCTAATGTAGGCAGACACATGGAAAGAGAAAGACATGAAGTAGTTTAGAGGGCATTATATAATAATTGTTGGCAAGTGTTGGCTTTTTAACAGCAATGGCTTTAGAAATTGGGCAGCAACCCATCAGCCTGCAGGTGCTGAGCGGAGAATAAATTGCTTATCTGTCCCTGCTGCTCAGTCTCAGGAGAGATGTTGTATTGTGTCATTCAACTTGCTGATCTCTTCAGACAGGTTTCTCCAATGAAAGAATTTTAGTGCCAGAAGTGTTGGTTTGCTAATAAGGAAACATGGCTCCTCTGAATTGATATTTCTATATGCTGAGCACATAGGGATACCCTTGGGTAGTAACCAAGGAGAACCATTTTCTAATTAATTAATCCACACATCTCCTCTTTCGGCTACATCTGTATACATCAGTACTGACATCAAATTGTCTGTTAACTTCATCAGAAGTATTTCCTTTCCCCAAATTTCCCAGGGGCTGTATCAATACCTCTGTCCCTAAATAAAAGTGGCAGGCAGATGTAAAGGGAGTATCAACTGACTCCCCTATTTGGCATATCTCCAGTGCAGCCAACAGTTCAAAGTGTTATTAAAAGGTCAGAGATCATTCCAATTGACAAGGCACCAACTCCAAGTGACACTCATCCAAAAGTGCTAATGGAAATGGAGACAGAAATTGGAAAACCTGTAGGAGACATTTTGACAAGCTCAGCGGAGTAAAGATCCCTGAAGGCAGACAAAGAACTAACATAAACCAGTGTTTTAAAATACCTAAAAACAAACAGGGAAACACACAGATACAGATATTGACAGACCAGTATTCAAGAGCATTTTGAAAATTATTTTCGTGGTTCAGGACTATAAAAAGCCAAGTTTCTTCAGTTTGATACTGCAAGCTGGTGATGTGTTTTCAAGAAAATGCAAGTTTCCCTTCCTTTGCCACCTCTATACTCTATGCCTTTTCATGCCTTTGCTTTCTTAGTGGAAAAAAACCAAACAAAACACAACTCTCTTAAAGAGATCGCATTTAATGAAAAGGGGCAGAAAAGGAATTCTGGCAGCATCAGATGCCAAGAGTTGATGCCATTCCTTATATATTATTGTATTCAGAAATTCCTACAGGTTCTCAGCCAGAGAAAATTCCCTGACTTAAAATCAATACCCTACTAAAGTCCTTTATCCTGCCAGTAATTGCTGTTTGCATGCAAAGCTACTGCATACGCCTTCACTGGGAGAAAAACTAATAAGAGTTTCCTTCTATCGGCAGAAAAACAAAGAACTCGGATGTCTGCTCTTAGCACTTTTGTGCCGGGGTGAATTGGGAGGAGGTGGTAATGGCCACATCTCATGAAACGCACGTGGAACAGGTGAAACAGCTCTCAGTTTCTCCAGTGAGTGCAAATCTCCAGATCGCAACTGCCTGCACGAGTTGTGTCAGCCCATTGACGTGCAGCTCCTGACGCGCTGCCCAGTGTAAGTCGTTCCTGGAAGGGGATGCCCTGCTGCCTTGCGGGGAGGGGGACACAGAATGGATGCACATGGACACTCTGAGGTGTTAGCAGTAAACGTCAGAATGGAAGGTATCACAAATACCTCTTTAAAGACAAATTCTTCTGACAAAACCTGATCAGGCTGAAACAAAGACGTGAAAATTTTACCGCTTCTCTGACCTACCCAGACTGCATGGATTTGGAAAAGCGGATCAGGAAGTTATTTTACTCAGCCCTGTACTACTAAGGGAATATTGGTTTGAGGGCTGCAGTCTTTTCAGTCTGAAATCTGAAAAAATATCCACGTTTCCAGTTCTTGTCTCTTATGTCTCAACCTTTTCCTGTTGACATGCCTGTCTCATGCACTGAGCCCTGTGGCACATCTGTGGGGATACACATGTGCACCACACCCCCTGCAATGGACTAAATCCCATGTGCTAGAAACACTGTTTTGAAGCAGCATCCTGGCGATTAGCTGAAAACATCAGCTGCAAAGCTGCTACACAGTTCCATGGCCTCTCTTCTCCTCCTGGCTCCCCCAGCAGAGAGCTTGTTGGTGGGGCACAAACCTGCTGAACTAGGCATCAGAGGGGAGCAGCCATACACCTCACAGGTGGTGCAGTAAGATCTGTTTTGCTGTTCTACACAGAGTCCTTTGCATCCATCTTTCCCATTAGTCACTTTGAAATGGAGAAACAGGAAAAAAAAATGTTGCCTAAAGAAGGTCAAGGGACATTTGTTCTATGTTTGTTCTAATAAAGTGACCAAATATTCGTTTGCCAGCATTCTCCAGGTAGATTCAGACTTTATCACTTGCGATTAGACAGAAGGTGAGCCGTGTCATCCTGAAAGGATCCTGGCATGGAAGGACCATGCTCATCAAGGTCAATATATGCAGAAGGCCAACTGACTTTTCATCCACCTCATAGCTACTTTCTTTTTTTGCAGGAACACCTGACATTGATTCCTCCCCCAACCCTACCATCCTCTTCCTTTGAAATCGACTGATTTTAGTTTAAAGGAGAGTACAAACAAAAAGCACTGAATTCTACAGACCACATGCATTCCAAAACTTCATAGAATGTGTGCTCTCTGTGTTGAAATTGCAATCTATCCTCTATAACATTTTCACCTGACTAGGTAGTAGCTGGTATTTGATCACCTCTGCTTGAAAGATCAAATTCTACCTTTTGTTCTCTGGGGTTGCAGGGCCATTTTAAGCTGTATTTTCTAGCCAGCCTTTCCATAACTTCTGCAGAAGCAGGTAATTTCCACCAGCACATTTAATGCCAGCATTGTTTAATCCCCTCCTGAAACACAGGGAAAGGGAATTTAGAAGTGAAAGTACCTGGGTGAATAAAGACAGAGCGTATCCCAATGTCAAAGCCAGAATTAATTATTGTGCCTGCATGCATGTTGTTTTATTACAGTTCTGACTATTAAAAATGGACCAGTTGATCGCCATGGTGGAATGAGAGTTTGAGAACCTCACAAGCTCTCAGTGAATCAAAATCACGCAATCCCTTGTGCTAAATAACCGTGCTGATGTGCACTGGAAATGCAGAGATAGTCTCTGCTCCTCGCTCAACCTGTTTGTCACCTAAACTGGGCTGGTATGAAAGTACGTCAAATTGCAAAGGAAATGAAGCAATGTCCAAGAAAATGCCAGGGTGACACGGGAAAGCAATTAGGTCTGTGGTCACCTGCACTCCCACGCTGACCACTGGCATTCAGATTTGAGGCATGTCTGCTGTGTTTGGGGCTTCTTCCTCTGTTTGGTAGAACTCAATTGCATTCCCAGTGCCTGTCCCAGGAGAACTGGGTAAGAGCTATGGCCACTACCTGGCCCAGTGCTTGCTTGGCAGGAGAGAGACCATGGGGCAGGAGGGGGGGCAGGCAGAGAAAGGGACACAGAGCCAGGAAACTCTGGGCTGGTGTGCTGCCCGTGTGCTAAATCCTGCTTCACAAATTCACATCCCTATATGGATGTTTTCTTTCTCTTTTTTTTTAATTACTCTTGAATATCCTGTGGCGTGAGGGACAAGGCATTAATGGCAGTTGTTTAATTAATTAATACTCCAAGGAAGCAGAAGTCTGTGCTCTGAACTGCATTTACCTGTGTTGACCCCACTCCAGTGAGGCAGCAGAGCTGAGCAGAGCCCAGTGGGCGTCACCAAGGCTGTTTGAAGCTGATGTACCCAGCTGAGCTCAGAACACAGCAGTCACGAGGGCCACAGACTCTGCTTAGAACACATTTCCTTCCATGTGCCAGTCAGATCAATATTCACAACTATGCTTTTGACAATGCTGATTTAATACTGTGTTATGGATTTCAGGGACCTGTAAGACCTTTGTAAAGAAGAAAAACCCCCGTGGCCTCCCCAGAAGTAATCTTTATCAAAGTAATGTAAGGGCAGGCACATACATCAACAAATCTATCTGGTAACTACTTCTGCGTCGTGCACTGTATTCAGAAAACTCTGAGGACTGCAAGTAGCAGCAACATTGAATAACAACTATCAACAGGAGCTCCGCAGCAGCTGCTCTCAGTGGCTGCCAGGAAGCGGGAGAGCAGCAGATGAGCAACGCCCCACAACAAAACCTGGGGTAACGCCGTCCAAAGGGAGCAGTGCTCCATCCTGTTCCTGCAGCACAGGTTTGAACTTGCCTTTACTGCAGTGGCACAATACCACTATGAAGTGGTGCTTCACTTAATTAAGTCAAAACTGAGACTACCATGCATATTAATGAGCACCCTAATGAGCATTAATTTTTGATGTTCCTCGTTAACAAGGATTATAAACTATGACAAATTTCTGTTTGACTGAATGCCAAAATTTGGATGAGCGGAGGTTCAGAATTGTAAATCTGCACGCTTCCCCAGGGGATTAGAGCCCCATGCAGATATGCTCTGAAAGCTTGCATGTCAAAGAAGAAATATAAATGTCACAACAGACTATCATCCGCTGCCCTTCTACACGTGTCAGCGGAAAAGCACTCGCATCTTTCAAGGAGAGGCAATTCAGATTCAAGAATAATAAAGGAAGTACCCAACTCTCAAATGGTAAAAATGAATTATTCTTCTCTCATTGAAAGCAATGAAAACACTTTAATATTGAGAGCTGTGTATGAGCAGAGGTGAACTCACCCCTCTGAGCTGTGTTTGTGCAAACACTTGGATTTCTGTGCAAGTCTAGTAAACATGCAGGTTTGTATCTGTTGTCATGACATTGGCATGAATAAGGAGCTTTAGAACATTAACATATCTCAAAAAAAGTCTGGCTCGTGTGACACAGTTACAAGAAATTCTAGAGGACAACAAACCCACATGGATATTCCATGCAGATATTTTTGGGGTTGTCCTGTGCAAGCTGGACTCGGTCATTCTTGTGGGTCCCTTCCAACTAAGGACATGCTATGATTCCATGATTCTACTCCTGTGCTAATTTTTGCAAGGGCTTCCTCAGGCTTCAGCTGCCTGACTCAAATAATGAGCCACGGGGCTCCGTCACTGAAACTTGCTCTTGATGTGTCTAAGCCACTGCTGCATTTTGTTCATTTGAAGATAATCAAAGTAGTTTCTTTTCAATTCCTACCTTGCTTTTGTTCTAATTCCATCACAATCAAGCACCACTTTGAAGATTATAAACATAACACACCAAGTGAGGCTCATAACACACCAGCTGAGGCTCATCGGCACTTCTTGCCCCTCACTGGTTCAGATGGAACAAACTGGTGCTGTGAGAGTTCTGTTCTTAAAAAAACATGAGAATGGCAAATGAGAAGGAGGAAAGCTGCAAAGTCAGGAGAGCCTGCTCAGCTGCAGTTTCGCTAAAAGCCACTAGCAGTTCACTGCTACACTCCACCTTACCCATTTAACCACCCTACAAGTGTGTGATCCAGACTGGTACTCGTGTCATGATTCTTGTCACTAAAACTGAGGCTTCATTAAAAGTGACTTTTCAAAGTTATTTCTACTTCAGAATATTTAAAATTAAAATCTTTGTGAGGTTTTCCCCTTTTTTATTTCTCAGTATTTTCTTCTAAGCATCACTAAAATCTGTAGTGACATTTTGCTTTGTTATAATCTGGTGTTCACAAAGGAAATGCACCTTTTTTAATACATTTTGAAAACTATATTTTTTTTCCAAAAGAATCAATTCAGTAGTGTCAATATCTGCCTTCCACCCCCACCTTCCCCCAAAAAACACCTAAACAAACAAAAACAACACATAACTTTCAAAAAACTGCTCTCCATGAGCAAGCAACTGAGGGAGGTGTCTGGCAGTCACACAAGGTCACCCAATTCACCATAACACATCTGGAAAAACTCTGTGTTCACTGATCTTCTGTGCTGCACCTCCTGCTGACACCCCACAAAAGCCTTTGCCTGTCTGATTACTTAATTTAATTGATTTTACTCTGGAGGTACTTGAATAGATTCGCTCCCCTTACCACTCTCACTGCTGTTAATAAATCAGAAAATGGATTTTAAAAAACCCCACTACTCTCCTCTCTATACAGCAGCCGGTCCTGAATTGCCATCTGATTTTCTCTGTGATTGCTGACACTTTTAGACAGCAGAACTATTTCTGACACTCACACTAAACCAACCTGGATGTTTTATACCTGCTGAGAATCTTACAGTCCTGTCTCCCCAGCTGGGAAGGTGGAAATAATGTTGGCCTTTTCCAGTGATCCATGACAAATTTTCATTTCTATTTTCAGTTCACTTTCTATTGGTGTGCCTTTGATTTCTGTTTTGATGTCGTTTCCAATAATCAAAATAACAAATCCAGCTTTTTACTCGCATCTTTCAAAACTATCATCAAATTATGACAGTTTCAGCATCCCAACAGGACAATTCAGAAAGACCTTCCATTAATATTTACACAGTAGGATCTCAGTGAAAAGAAAAATGAATTAGCTTACAACCATTGTTTAGGTCAGGAAGGTAATTGTAATTGAAATACATCATCATCCTTATTCTTCTGTCAAAGTGAGTGATAACTGACAGCAGGATTTTCTAACTATCCCCCATATTCTAAGTACTATGGAGGGGTTATTTTTTTTTTTCCTTTGGAGCTGTGGAAAAATTGGGTCTAACTAGGTTAAATGGCAAATCAACAAACATCCAGTTGCCCCAGGTGAATAATAATGCTTTTGCAGTCACTTACTCCACCCTGGAATCTGTCATAAAAAAAAAGCTCACACAGTTATCAACCTAAGCATCTGGGATAGCAATGGGGGCCACTCCTCTCAGTAATGTCCCTCGTGCACTTCTGAAAAGGATGGAAAAGGAGATTAGTAATTACAAAAATCATATTTTGGAAAATATTTTTCCAACTGACCTGGAAATACACTTTTTATGAAACAGCCGATAATGGGATTTTCCCAATTTTGTGTTTTAGACAGGGATTTGATAGATGCTTGGAGAGCTCTTGGAAAAGCCACCAACTGCTGCTCCAAAAGGCCCCTCGTTTTCAGACGGATGAAATCAGAATTGGTGTATCTTGCAACAGATGGCTATTTTATCCGATCAAGGTGTGATTCCCTAATTATAAAATGTATGAGAGTGTGTGTGTGTTTGTGGAAGGGGGAAGGAAGGCTCTCCACCAGGAAAAATCTCCCTTCAAGATTCCAGGAAATTTGCCAAACCACTATGCAATTATCAAAATATCACTTGTGCATATTGCTTGGAAATGCCACTAGACCTAATCTCAAAAAAAACCCTAACAAAAAAGTAATTTTTTTATCTTGATTAACAGACTTGTACTGCTCAGGAGTGCCCAGATGACCTTCACCTCTGTCAACACATGTAAGAATCCAGCTCTGAACATGCTGAAATTCATTAGTTCACAGGTGTCAGGAATCAGGGGCAACTTGGAAAAAAAACCCTCAAGACAAACAAAACAACAAAACCCAAAATCCCAGGCCTGCACTTCGCACAGGCTCACACCCACAAACACAAACAGATATGAAAGTGGACCGGCTGCTAGAGCAGGTGTCTGCCTTCCACTGTTGCCCTCCATGAAAGCAAAGCAGTGAAGGCACCAGGACAGACAACATCCCCTCTCACTCCATATTTCAAAATCAATCACTGTCTGTCACAGCGTGGGAGAGCAGGGGCACACATCTGCCTGGTGCTGCAGGGAGGAAGGGACAAGCTGAGTCGCTGGGTGCCTGTGAGGCCTCTTCCCGGGGGACAGGTCTGCAGGGTGACACGGGGAAAGGTAATCTGAGCTGCAGAGAAACACAGGGAAATGACAAGAATCCCCCACTGCCCGAGACAGGAAGGCAGCCTGCTCCCCTCCCCTGGCAGCTCTGAAGGGGCTGGCAGCAAGAGGACATCTGCAACAGCATCGTAAGCCTGAGGCAGAAGATGCCCCGCTGTCCTTTCCCTCAGTGCAGGCCCTTTCCCCTCCTCCTCCCTTGCCGGGTCCAGCACAGCCCAGTGACAATGAGCAATAAGTTTATTTATAACTGTGTTGGCACTGTATGGATCAAACTGGCTTTTCTTAGCCAGCAATGATGGGTTCAGTGGTGCTTTCCTGACTCCAAGCACATTGCCATTGAAATCTGCCACCAGGCTGCCAGGGCAAGGAGAATGGGATCAGCATCAAAAGCTATTGTCATTCTCACCTCATCCCATTTAAATTCGTGTTTACAGGCAGCAGCAGAGGTTGCTCTCACTGTAGTCACTAGAGGACACAAATAAACTTTAATGAATATTGCCACAGCCCAGGTCAATAGATAAATGATTGGTATTTAACATAGCTCTTAGAGTGATTTCTAAAAGGAGAAACCCACATTTTATACCTCCTATTCATGAACAAAAGCTATAGTGAAATTTAGCTTGGCATTGGCTGGGCTTTGTGAGTTAAAGGGATAGACTCTATTAATTTTCTACTGATAAAATGTTATTTCAACTCATTCTATTGTCTGCTTTTCCCTTGCCAAGATCTCCAGTTCTTTTTTTCCCTCACTACTCCTATCTGCGCTAGAGGCTACATAAAACCAGAGCTAGGCAGTGGAATATTTCCTTTATTGCCTGTTGATAAATGGGCAGTCTGCAGAGACTGCTCCATACAACCCGTTCCATACAATAGCCCCACAAGTTGCTGCTGCTGTGCTACCATGACTGCACAAAAGGATTGCAAGAAATGCCCCCGAACTTGCATCTATTCCAGTTTCCAAACAGTAAGATTATCCCAGTGTAAAGGAACACCACTAGACATTCATGTAAAAGTGTATTATTGGGACTAGAAACTTTATTCTAAGATAAAAAAATAACATTTTAACAATTACAATATTCTGCTTTAACATTTGTGACCACACAGTTGGGCTACTACATGAGATCACTGGGAATCAACCCAAAACTGATTTATCTGGTTTTACTTGCCAAGCTGAAGGACGAGTTGAAAACTGAAGCAACCAATTATGTTTTGAAAATAGTTGCCTCAAATAGTTGCCTTTCTAAAACAGTTCCTCAGTCCATGATGTAGAACAGAATTAAGAAAGAGCAGCACCCCTCCTTGGCAGACACAGTGCAGATAAAACTACCTCTCTTGCAAAAATCTCAAAAAAAAGAAGACTATAAATTCAGGACTCTAGTCCTAGCTAGTAGAGGAGAATGCAGTTTGCACCTCTGACAACTTGATGCTACATGGAAAATATTAGTTAAGAGTGAGACACTAATGTAAGAAAAAGAGGTGTTAGGGTTTTTAGGAGCTCCCCTTTTGTTTCCCCTTTCTTTTAAGGAATTTTCCCCATACGTGTTGCCAGGGGACATTGATGGTCGGACACTTAAGAGAGACAAAAGACCCCAACCACAGGGGTAGTGGCCCTGATGGCTACTCTCTTTTCCTTGGGGTTTTCTCGTGAAAGGCAGAGATGCCGTGAGATTTGAACTGGGAAAAAGGGGTTCGGTGGAGTCCCTGGCACTTTTTGCTCTCGGCGTTCGGAGGGGAAAAGGAGCTGCGGTCGCTGTGGGGAGGTCACCACTGCAGGATTCTGCCTTCTGCTGCCTTTCCTTCTACCGTGAGTGGAGCTCTGCTTGCTGGAGCAGCTGTGGCACTGGGACCCCATTTAACACCCTGCCTCCCTAAGAGAGGGACCTTTTTTCAGCATCTCTTGGGGCGCCCCAGGGGAAAACCCCGGGATCCCCAGCCCGCCTCTCCCTGCCC
>VZTA01020151.1:326173-423428 GCA_013398855.1 Mohoua ochrocephala
CCTGCTGGGGCTGGGATCGGCTGCCCCTGGGGGTTTGTGGAGCCTTTCTTCCATCCCCTCCCGGCTGGGCCCGGCCGCCATTACCGCGCGCTCCCCGAGCCCGCGCCACAGCGCCCCCTGCAGCCGCGGGGGAACCATCGCACCCGCCCTGCCTGCCGGGAGCCGCCAGCGCCCCTGCCGGCGGTGAGCGGAACTGCAGGGGAAAGGGCCTGAGGCCGAGAGAGGCCGGCACCGGGTTCTGGTTCTGTTTGGTGTTACTGACACAGTTACCGTTGTGTGTTTGCCTGGATACACATCTATTAGTAAAGAACTGTTATTCCTATTTTCCCATATCTTTGCCTGAAAGCCCCTTAATTTCAAAATCATAATAATTCGGAGAGCAGGGGGCTGCATCTTTCCATTCCAAGGGAGGTTCCTGCCTTTTTGGCAGACATCTGTCTTTCAAACCAAGACAAGAGGATAGAACAACTAAGGTGAAGAAAACAGAAAATTTTGCAAGAATAGCTCTGAGTGCTCCTCCTTATTTAATATATTTAAGGCTACCAGTAAGAGTGTGCTAATGAAAAATCATTAGCTGGTGATATCAGGTTAGGAGACCTGATCAATACTCAGAGGAGAAACTGAGTATCACACAAGAACTACAAGATCAAAGCTGAACACCAAGCATTTAAGAACTACAAGGGGTTTGCTGTGAAGTGGAAACTGTGGAGAGAATTGAGGAAGAGAAAGACTTGGGCGTGTGGCTACAGACGTGGCAAACACAGTGCTAGTGTGTATCAACCAGCCAGCTTCAGCAGGGACACAGAGGTACACAGTGCAACTCTCGAAGCACTGAAGGAAATTCAGTGAGAACAGTGATGGTTACTGTCATTACATTTGTCATTAAAGAAAATCTCTTAAAGATAAATGTTATTTTTGCCCCCAACTGAATGGGTATGTATTGACCAAAAACTGACTGAAAAAAAAAACTAGGGGGGAAAAGATTGTCTAAGAAAAACATTCAGCAACAGTCTTTGAATAATGGAAACAGCAGAAAAGGAAGTAGCTTGAGTTTAACATATTCGTGACTGGCAATATTTTGTATGATGTGAATAGAATTACAGTTCCTTGCATTGGTAGGCTGCTGGACAATGCTCTGGGAAGCGCTGCCCAGCCCAGTGCTCTTGTGCTCCACTTGGCAGGAGTCACCTTGAGCTGGATGATTCTGCAGGATTAAGGCCTGAGGGAATTCATCATATTTAATATTAAAGACTTTACTTTGACACAATTTCAATTGACTACAACAAATCAAAGCAAACTCTGCAATAAATGTCTTCATAATGCCTTGTGCTGTAGCTGTACTTTGAAAGTCCAAAATCAATAAAAGCAAAATGGTGACATATGTTTGTATTATTTGGAAAGCTAAATGCATGCAAGGGATCTGTCACTGCAGGATTAATAGAGTACAAGATGTTCTGTTTGTTGGGCATCTGATTGTCTGTCTCATAATATGAATTTTGAAATAGCTAGGGATTTCTGCTAGTGCATTTGCAGGTTTATGCTGAATTTCATATTAACAATAAATCATCCTGTATGTATAGTTCTCTTTTTCAATTTACTGCAACATAACTTCATCAATCCACACAGGGAATAGGGCCATATGCATAATGAGTAGAAATCTGATAATAAAATATTAAGTAAGACAACGAAACAAAAACATTTGAAATATTAATACCAAGGCTCTAAAATACCCCTCATTGCTATTCAGCCTACATTTGGTGTGCACGTACCTCTTATGTTTGGGTGGAGTGACAGCAGCAGATTGCCAAGTAGTGTATCCTAATGACTGCAAAATAATCTACTGGAAATTAGAAAATCCATTTAACAATGATGTAAATGAAAGTAAGATGCATTCTGTCGCGAGGTGAAAGACATTATTTTTACTCTAGATGGCAAAATTACCTTTGACCAAGTAATTATTCACTACCTTAGATCCTCTTCTACACGCTGAGTGCTTCACAAAGTGGACGTGAATGTATTTGTCGAGAATGATCCTTGGCCATCTCTGTGTCTGTGCTAATGAGGCAGAGAAGAATTCCTGACCCAGCGAGGTCCCCATGGTGCTGGACACCGCGTGGCCCGTGCTAAGCCTGTGCTGAAGCATTCCCTTGACCTCCAGCACCCCTTTCCAGCAGACACTGCAGCTCATGCTTAGATTGGAGCCCATGCTGACACAGGGGTGGCAGCGATAGGAGCTCTGCACGTACCCATGTGCTCACCTGAAATCAGGGCACATACCTTTGCCCTGGCCTTTTTGGTATCTCCTGCAGACTCAGATACTGAAACTCGTGGAATTAATCCAGCTTGGATTCAGTTTTTGAATACATCTATATTCAAAACCCATAGGCAAGACTTTTTCAAGATCAAATGATTTTGGTATTCCACAAAATACAGCTCTCCCATCCCATGTGTCATGCAAATAGGCTCACGAACTGAGTCATTTTCCTCAGCTAACCAGGATCATATTTACTTAACTGATGTGAACAGACAAAGAAAAATATACCACTTGCTCAGTGTGTGCAAAAATTTATGGTTTGTAGCTAACATAATGTGTTTAACAATTTTATCCAAGTTTCAATCTAGGACAAAACAAATATGTTCACATAATCCCAAGCAATATTGTAGCAGTTGCCTGCAGTAAGTGATTTAAAGTTTTAATTAATCATTAAATACACTGTACACATACAGGTTTATCTTTTTAAATAAAAATATGCAAAACTTCCAGAGTCATTAACAATTTAATAAGATGTTTAAACAAGAGAAGTCTTTGAAATGCTTGATCTGTGCCTGTGCCTTCTAAGCATCATGCAATAATTTATCGCTTTCACAAATTGCTTGTCAGCTGGACCAAAAAGACATGTTCTGCAATTATCTCCGTTCTGAAAAGGGTCTATATAATCTTCATACTAATGGGTACAAGAAGTATAAGGAATCAGGTAAAATATATTTTTCATTGAAAAAATGTTAATTGGCCTTACCGATGTCATTAAGAGTTGCAGAGAACCCAAGGAAAAAATGTTCTATTGCCAGATCACAGCAATATCTATGTTTTATTTGCAATAACATAAAGAGACAGCAGCAGTAATGACCAAGTGGAGCACACCGGACTTGGCAGCATGAAGTCAACGGCAGGACACTGCTCATGCAACTCTGTGTTGTCAAAAGGTCACCATATATCTTCACCTGCAGCTGAAGGGTATTTACCTGGACATCCACCAGTTTCACCTCCAAATTAGGCTCAGTTTTTGCCGGAGGAGGGTGTGTTAGTAATGAGGATGACCTTCACCATTGCAGAGCCACTTCATCTGTCCCCTGCTTGAGCTAGAATTGGGTTAGCACGGCACAAATTTGTTATGTAAGTGAAACAGCAGATGTGCAGCTCAGGGCTCCACTTTCCTGGTCTGGGTATTAAGCAAGGAACAGAGGCAGGGAAGGTTCTCTCCAACTCTTGCCTAAATTCAGTCACGATTTGTCCCATCATATGAAGTTCACGATAATGCAGTCCATTCAATGAACTATCACATACACACAAGGGAGAATCCCCCAGTGACCTGCAGCAGAAGCTCCTGAGTATCAGCTTTCTCCTCGCTACCATCCCACAGTAACCTACAGCCATGGGACAGTCTGGGGCCTACAGTAAAAATCTACCAAGAGTAACAGCAGTTTGAGTGCATATTGTGACTAAAGGCACCAAGTGCCATAATTTGACTCTTGACTCTACCTGGTGTCAGGGCAAAGTCACTGTGTAAAACTGAACCAGTGAGAAATCCAGCTGCTGTAGCACTCCCTTGCTTCAACAGGTACCCTTTTCATATCTTCCTGTTCTTGCCACATGGTATTTAGTCAAGAGAGGAAAAATCTTACTGCATTTGAAAGTCTGATACCAGTCTCTAAGTGCTTCTTATGAAGACAGCTGACAAGTAGCCATTACTTTACTGGTTTACACTGAGACTTGCATTCTCGTTTTATTGTATTTTTAATTATTTAATTAAGATTGTTAAGGAGAAACAGAACTAGTCTAAAACTTGACCTAATTGATTTCAATATCCACTTCCTGCTATGGTACATGAAACATCCTGTGGAAATTTTGGATAGAGTGTAGTGATTAATCTCATCCAAATTCATGGACTTCAATACACTACACTCACAACTTAATAATTCACTTCAAGTTCTATTTTCTGCAACAGCTTATAGAACCTTGTTTTTTAAGCATAAAGTTTAACCATTTTTTAACTGCAGAGGCAATAATGGTGCTTGTCAAGACTTGCTGGTCTCTAAGTACCCACCCTGGCACCTCACCATGCTGAATCATTGCACCTCATTCCCAAATCATTATACCTCATTCCCAGAGTCACATTGCTTTGTTTTATGTTACTGAAGTGTAAGAATGCAACACAATTCACCTGTCACAGAAAAGAAACTGGAAAACAACTTTGGTTTTGAAAATGCAGGTTAAGGAAGAATCTGCACATGTCTCCAAGCCTGTACCTTTCAAAGTGTGCTGTTTGGGATGGCTTTCTGAAATGGCTTTGACATTTTGTGAACAGCCCCAGCCAAGCATCGTGAATTGTTTTGTTCATTTCACATCCAAGACCCAATGGCTTTTCAAGCATTAAAAGCATATACTGCTGCATATAAACTTGAAATAACAGAGCTTTGAACTTCTCATTGCCTGCTATTTAAATTGCACAGTTACTATGGAATTGAAAAGCTTTAGAGATCAAAAATGATCAGTCTTAACTAGAACAGCCACCCAAAACAGTGACATCTGTTAACAATGTCAGTGAAACAAGGGAAAGAGCAGTAATTCTTGTAATAGAGATATAGCAGATAATATGTTTTATTCTGTTGCCAACAATGAGCAATGGTGGTAGCAGAACTTGTTAAGACTGATATGGCAAGCAAACAGCTGGGAAGAGAAACTCTGGCTAGATGGCAACAAGGAGACTTCTACCAGTGGAAGCAGCAACCATGCATCAACAGACATGTGAGAAACACTGCTGGGGCCACAGAAGCATTTTAATCCTATGCTCTTTAAGTTTTTGGCCCTGGGAAGAATGAGACACTGGATTCATACAAGGTTAATACTTCTAATTACATGATCCTATCATGTAATTTGACATGTGGAATCATATAAACACATTCTCTCTAACTTATATCCTACAGGTCTCAACAGCATGTTCTGGACTCGGCAGTAAATTATTTCAGTGTCAGTGGGTGAACTGCAGAGACCAGGTGAAGAATCTGTAGCAAATAAAGTGGAATAAACTGCCTGTCATTAGGGGCTCCAGCATTTACTCACTAGGATCAACTTGATTCAAAGTAAAGATTGCCTTCATGAAGCTGAAGTCTTAGTTGGTTTGCAGGAAATTACATCTTCTGTGTTTCAGATGCTTTGGGAAGATCTCTGAAGACAATGTAGTGCTTAATAGAGATGTTCTTAGTTACCTCATATATTTTTTCTAATTTTATTGTAATTGATTCAGTGTCTCTGAGCATTATGAACCTTTTTTTTTTTCACTACACAGTGTGCCACAATCTCTCATTAATATCAATGAGATATGTGTAAGCTTCAAAAGCCACTCAGCATTTGGCAGGATTTGGATAACTTGACAAAAGGAGCATTGAAATCGATTTTCAAAAAAGACCTGTAGCATTCAGCACTGCAGTGGCATGTTCTGTGTTATTTGCATGCCTTGCTGAATCTTAACCACAAACTTCATTGAATATGATTCCCTGCAGAGGAGAATGAGTGTGCACCTTACCCCTATACATCAGAATTTTGAGGCCAGCTGAGGATTTATGTTTTCTGAAGAAGCAAGGGAGATAACTCCAGTTGGGTTGGAAAGGTAAAGATAAACCAAGAGAGACAGAAGCAAAGTACTGCATCGCTAACGCAGTGACATCAGTGAACAGATTGAAATGGGTTAGAAAAATAAATGGAAGTCTGAAAGCACAGTGTGGAGCTATGGATCCAGGCTCTTATATAAAAGAGTTATATCATACAAAGGAAATAAAACATCATTTGACTCACATTCCTCACCATGCCATCCATTACAGTGGTGTTGCCAGACAAGCGCTAGGACAGATTTAGCCCTGTGCAAGTTGTCTTCCAAATGCCAGTACATAAATTATGATATTCTGTCCCCATTTGAACACTCAAGTGGCACTGAAGTAGATATTTGTGCCTCACAGTCTCACTCTTCCACCAATATGCAGAAATGGGAATCCTCAGGCACCTACATTTACAAATTAAGCAAACATTATTCTGTAACAAATGACTACACGCTTGGAAATTATTTTAAAGCAATCTGAAAAAAAGCCTACAGGGGTTCTACAGATTTATTGCAAAACAAAAACAACATTAAACCACAAAATATAGAGAAAAAATAACATCATTCCCCATATGTTCTATGTGTGAAATGGATATACAGCCCTTTAGGTAGCAATTGTAATAAAGAAAAGTCATCTGGGTCAAATAGCATATTTCTATTTATTATTAGCATTATTTAAACTATACTTAAGGTACACAGAGTGCTCTAAAAACAAATAAAGAGCTGACAGCCCTTCCCTGAAAATGATACAACCTGCAGTAGGCGAATCAAAGCGTAATATTTTTTAAGTTTTCACAGTGAGGAAAAATGTCACAACAAAAACAGGTTTCAAAGTTTTTGGCTGTGAAGTGAAAGGCTAATTTAAGGGTTTTTTTCTTTTATTACAGAAAAAACAGCAGTCTGGGTTCAGATGGGCTCCTTCACTAACACAGCTGAAGCTAACAAACAGGACTATCTCCAATACTACCAAGCAAACATAAAGCAACAAGGAGCCCCATAAAACAAAAGAAAGCTCAGATCTCATTTGTTGGGTGCCAGCAGTGCACGATATATATTTCAGAGGAGCTCACACAGAGTGAGGCAGAGTTTCAAGGCAAGGCGAGCCTCAGATGATCCCCTGTCGTTAAACCAACACAGAGTGTTTTATTAACCACGTCTGCATTTGCTGCAGGAAGTGGCAAATCTGGCCTGGGTTTTTCTCAGGGTGTTGGCTGGCCCACACCTGCCAAAGAGACCTGTGTCCCCTCTCCTTGGCCCTGGGCTAGTGACAGAGCAGCCACGCTCCTGCTTCCAGGGAGTTTGTAAACAAATTTTGAGGCTGCTCCTCATCACAAGCTAAGAGGGGTTGACCCCAAGGAGGGTGTCCCTGGTGCCTGGGGCACCCCCCAAGGAGCCTTTGCCCTGAAGGGGATAACAGCAGGGCACAGAGCCTCTTCGACACAGAGGGACCAGATGACAACAGCAGGTTTGGGGGCCTGGAGACCTCCACATGTGTCCTATGTTCAAACTAGAGAAGCAGATGCAAGGGCACTTAGCTGCTTAAGGACCAGGTCAGGCTTCGCTGAGTGAGCTTGACACAGTGAAGCCAGTCTTCTTGTCTGTGTAGCAAGTAGATTCTCTTGCATGCAGATGAACCATAAACTCTTCCAAAATACATAAAAACTAATTTCTGATGCCTCAGGGCATTGCAAGATGCAAAGGAAATCCAGAATGGATGGAAGTGCTACAATTTTACTATAAGAAGCAGGGCACGTGCACTTCTAGGGAGAAACTTTGGAGGAATTACGGACCCAGCACACCCTTTTAGATCTGTGTAACACAAATATGTAGCACAAAGGGGCACACACGTATCAATACATAAACCCAAAAATGACACACTAAAGCATTCCTCTTCTGTTTTATCCTTCCACCTTCATGTTAAAACACAATGCACAAAAATAATTTTCATTTGCAGAAGTGCCATACATAAAAAATAATTAAAACAGTAGATTTTTTCAAATAGATGTGATGCAATAAATTAAACTCAGCATTTACTGAAAGGAAAAAAAAAATCCCTCAGACTAAGCTTACTGATATGGAGAAGACCAGCTTCCAGGTCTTCTAACTGATTTTTATGGTATCATCATACTTTTGTCCACCTCGTTGTTATCCTCTCCCCAGCAGCCTGCATTAACTAGTCCACAGCACTGGAAACATCACCTCCAGCCACGCTCACGGGTGCTGATTTTATTTCTCTCAGTAATTTCTTTAATGTTGTGTGTGCGTACAATACCCAGTATTTCAGCTCAGATTTACACAACAACTCTGCTGTTTCTTACATGCAAGTGCATTTCTCCAAATTGGATTTCTGAATATAATGCAAGAACATTTTGCTTACAAAAAAACTTTGTTTATTAGCAACATAAAATTGTCAGTTGTTTATGCCCCACTTGTAAATACCGGGCCACATTAACATAAACTTGCCAAATGGAGGGTGGGGGGAGAGTGGGCTATTTTCCTTGCAATTCTTCAGCAGGAGACCAAAAGAATAAATAAAATCAAGCATGGTGGGAAGAGTTACTATTCATTCTTGTAATTCATCCCTAGCTACGAAGAGGAAACACACGGCCTGGAGGACATGAGCGTGCCCAGCTGTGGCCAGATCCCCTTATTTACTGCCCTGAGCCCCAGCCCTGTTTGCCAGCGTGACTTTACAGGAGAATGTGTTGGCTCATCTTGTGAAAATATATTGTTAGGCTATATATTTTAAATGCTGTCTACCCTCCTTGTAAGATTCAAGACCTAATCAATCCTTTATGTTATAACCAGGTGTAAGTCATAAAGGGGTTGTTATTACAAAATTTTATGGAGTGAGGCGCTTAGGTACTCGTGCGGCAGGGAGGTTGTAACGTCCACTGCACCCTCGTGTTTTCAGGTACTGCTGTCAAGATTTCTACCTACTGGTCAATTTTAAATATTTTCCATTACTCTGAACTCACTGGTTTCAAATTTTAGAGTTGCCTCTGCTGCTGGTTTATAAGAGCAAAAGTCTTCAGCCACAAAGAGAGCCAAATGAGACTGTCCAGGATGTTTCAGCTTGGAGGCCAAAGCTCTCTGTTGGCATGTCACAGCACTGAATTTAAGTTTGCACCTCTGGGTTTAAAACCCAAACAGATTCCCTCATAACTGGATTTTATATGCATGTTGTGCATCTGCCTGTGGTGTTTGAGCTGTCCTCTCACAAATTTCCTGCAGCAGTCTGTGGTCCCCTCTCCAAATTCCAGCAAGCCCTTAAGTACCTTAAGTCCCGCACACCAAGCCCCACCTTTGGTGGTGTCTCACTCTGCTATTTTTGTCCTAGGTGATTTTGCCTCCTCTGTAATTTGTCAGAGTAGTTGTAACTCGAAGGATCCAGTTCCCACCCGGCACAAATTGAAAAAAAAATTAGGGCAAGACAAGATACCAGGTATCCACAGTGCTATTACTATTATCTTGATAAAATAGCAGGGACACACATTCTGCCTGTCACAATTAAGGTGATAAATGCCTGTTTCTTTGAGGCTTGTTTGGAAGTCAATTATGCAGATTATTTCTAGAATACAGACAGATGGTGTTTTCCCCCATATGAGACAATCAAGTTGAACTTTGATATGTGCATAAAAATACTGTAATTTGTCAAGCTCCAATGGGGCCATTTTATCACAGATAACCAAAAGACTATATGGATTTTTGTATTTGCCTCTTTTCGATTAACACAGCCTATGTTTCTTTTTATTCCAATTTTTTTTTTAATGGAAGCTTTTCTATGTTTTATCTTGAAGTCAAATATTGATCTTTCAGTTTAGTCTTCAGGTTTTGATTAACGCAGAAGGTTGCCAAGTGAACGGCTTTTTGTTTGTTTTCTGTTAATTCTTTTTCTATTATTCACTTGCCGCAGTAAATCTTGCTTTTATTGTCCAACCACTGAAAAGAAAAAATGGATTGATTTGAGCCCCTAAATAATTTACAATGCAGAGCTTTTTGAAAAGACTGATGCAACGTTGACCTTCATTTTTGCCCCTTCTCTTGTTGACAATACAACATTTTTGATTGACTTGAAAGGAAAGAAAGGAAGAAGATTGATTTTGACATGTTAATCATGGTTTAATTCGACTAAAGCTTTAGAAAATGAGTGTTTAGTAAGACGTTTTTAACAAAAGAAAAATAAGCTGTTGTAAGTGTGAGAATTATTATAAATATTTTCCTTGTCGTTCTCATTCTCTATCAGGCTAAATTTCACGCTCCTATTTAAAAACTGAGTTATAATTATTTTTTATTAACAAATGTTCTGACGGCCTGAATTCCTCTTCATCAGCTCCATAATAGGTTTGCTAAGCAACAAAAACAAATAGAAAAGCTCTGACAGACGTAGGAAGGGATGGTCTGGAACAGACTGGGAGACAAAGATCGTGTTTCTTGTAGAGGCTCTTTATATCACTGTGGGCAAATTACTTGGGCTCCCAGGGAAACACAGCCAAGGCAAAGCACCAGCTCCAGTCCAACCCAATCCAGGGATGCCTTAAGCCTGCTCCCAGAGGAAAACAAGACCTCATCCAGGCTGTACATATTAACTAATGCTGCAAGTTCAGCAATACGTAGTCAATAACAGATGCTGTCCTACCTCTCTGAGGCTGAGTGTTAGAGGAGGTAGGGTAAGTAACACCTGCCTAAGCAGGGACTGCTTTGAGGCCTCTTGATGAAACACAAGGTATTATTCTGAGAACAGTTTAGATACTTGGCAGCACTACCTAAAGTATATAGCACAAATAGCTGGTAAACAAATCATACAGGTTTAGATCCAGCCAGGCATTAAGCCAAGAATTTAGGTGGAACATTGTACCTACTTCAGCTGTCAGAGGCATGAGGTGGATTATCAAGGTTCACAAGGGCACGTGGATATCAGAGTCACTAAAACCCACAACATTTCTGCAAAACACATAAACAGGCACTTCAAACACCTGCTCTCCTCCATCTACTTGCCAAAAGTACCTGAATATTCTAAAAGTTTCCGTTCAGCCTGAAAGAGCAATTTCAACAACTTCAGCTTTGCCAAGTCAGAAAGTTGCTCTCAAGATATTAATGTTACCAGCTGTGACCCCATCCACCTTCGAAACAGCAAAATGCTGCACAGTAACCTACCAGCCATGCTGGGCTGGGCACTTACCAGTGAACCTGTCATTATTTCTAGCATTTTTTCTGTTCTGGTGATTGTTAAATGTCTCTGGATATGCAGTACGTTCCTTAGAGACAATGCGGTTACTCCAGATTTGCACTGGCCTCACTGAGAAAAAAACCTGGATCCATATAAATAAAATGTTATGAGAAAGTAATAAATATTTAGGTTTTCTCTTGCAAATGTACTACTTCATTTTCACTCCAATAGGATATAATACCAGCAAGTACTCAGGGGTCTGGTAATGCATTGCTACACCTGCCAGATATGCAGGTGTACAAGCTCCATGTGCTAAAGGGTATAATGCTCTTCTTTTAGAATACAAATTAAATTAGGCCATTATCTCAGTAAAGTTCTGATCCATCAATATGACTATTCTGGTAGTAAATATCACCATCGAAGTAGTAAAATCTGAAGACATGCCTAACTGTTCTGGACTGGAGCCTAAATTAGATTTTCAAATAGAATAACATATGTCTTGAATGTTAAGCTCTCCCTGAAGTCAACACTATCCTTATGGACCACTTTGTTTCAGACTTTGCATTTTTTTAATGAAATCATAATTTTAACACAGTACAAACTCTCTTCTAGTCATTAACAACTTATAATCAGAAAAAAACACCCTAAAAAATGAGTAAGCCTTGTGCCTTTCAATCATGAATTCCTATTACCTCCATTCTATCCAGATGTTACTGAGACTAATAATTTTCCCTGTATGAATAAGGTTATGTGTGCATGGTAAGCACAAATGTATTCTAGGACTGCTTATCTCCATGATTTTTGATGCTCACAAAAATCTTGTGCAGGTGGTGAGGTCTCTGCAAAGGTAAGGAAGGCTAAACAACGACAGGTTATGCTAAATTTGGACAGTTTACATGCAGAAAGAAGCCTGAAAAACATGAACTGTATATCTATAAAAAGAAATACATCTCATTTTATTGAAACTCTATTCATAGCAAATAATTGTGAACAGGACATCCCAGTGGACTTAACTTCTCCAGGGAATCTAACAAGATCATCTTTACAGTTGACTGTGTCTACTTTCTTTTGCATGCCTCTTTGGCATGAGTAAAATCTCATTTATGCTATTGGGCGTCGGATCAAATTTCACAGATGTTTTTATTTCCTCTCCGTCTCTGTTTTGTCTGAAAGGTAGAGTTCACCACTATCCTAAGATAAAAATGGACCTTCATCTAACCAGTTCCTCATCCAGGCTGTTAGTGCCCTGCAGGCCAGTGAGCTAGCTGGGAGCATTCAAACACAAACACAACTGCTTCCTCTGCGTTAACTTGGCAAGAAACAATATTTAAAAAAACCCCAAACATTTGTTGATGAGAATGTGGAGGGTGAAAATGACCAGCAACTTCAACAGGGCAAAGGCCAGTGCAGTAGCAACAAGGCACAGCCTCTGCTTGAGAGTCCTGTTCTCTGTCCCCCTTCATCCCACTCACCTTCTAAATGGTGATCAGACATGGAGCCACAATCCTTCCATGCATGAACAACATTCAACTCATGGCTGGAAAAGTCCTTTGTAGTCCTTCAGTGTTTCAGGGAGAGAAAGCACAGAACAGGAAAGGATGAATACATGCTAACAGAGAAATCTACAAAGTGACAAATGTCAGTTTTTTATTGGCTTTTTAAAAGCACATTTGTTTTTTAAAAGCACACTGTAATGGAAGAAGATGCTAGTGACGTGCATTTTCAATAAACCAAATTCATTATCATCAAGTGAGAGAATCAAAAAATTGATTAATTTTGCACATCCTTAAGACAACTTGTTCTATTTTCAACTGCGTGTAAGTTTACAAGGACAAATCAGACCTTTGAAACTAACAATTTCATTTTTAAGGGTGTCCTTGAAAGACTGCAGCCATATACAAGTTCCAGGATACAACAAAAAAAAAAAAAAAGCCATGTAAATAACAAAAACTCAGATTGAATGTCAGAAATGGAAAACATACATGCAACTGCTGCAAAATAAATTACTGTAGTCAAAGCTGCTCCTCTAACTCAAGAGCTCATATGGCAGTCTTTTAAAGGTCAACACTGAAGGCAGTCACATTAGAAATGAAGTTCAAGAATATGAAATCCAGTGTTCAAATGATTTCTTTGCCCAAGGTCCTTATTAGAAAGGTAATCTCTTTTCTACCACTGTTTAACAACATATCATTACTTTGTGAAGTGTTTTAAAATACCTGGAGTACAGAAGATTATATTTAAAACAAATTCATTCTATTGCATCCCAAACAATACATAAAAAATGGGAAAGAAAGGATAAAGATGTTAATTTTACTGGCAATTTTGCAACACTCCTTGAGAGAGAAAGCAAACAGCCCTAACTCCTAAAATTACATTGCAACTACAGGCCGTTTGATCATGTGAAAATTACCGAGTGATGAGAATTTCTCTGCTGATTTTAAATAAAGCTTCTTGGACTCTCTCACACACTGTCCTTCCCACTCTTTTTGCTATTAAAGAAAAACCCGTGAAGTTACCCCCCAGGTGAATTTTGCCAAATGCTTGTAGTTCCAGTGGCAGAACCATGCCTTGCATAATGGAAAGTTTACATGAAAAGTCAAGATTTTGATAAATGTCACACTTGAAAGCCAATTAAGTGGGCTGAAAGGAAGACACAATTTCCCATTGTCTAATTGCCTCACAGCACCTTCAAGGTAATAAATTTGTCACATTGAATTATTAATGAGGAACGAATATTTGACTTGAAGCCTTGAATAGAAAGTAGTTCATTATCAGCTGGCATTGTTCCTTCCAAATAAAAGCGGGGCACTATGGGAGTTAAAGAAAGTTGTCAGAGAAAGCTTTCCCTCACATCACTGTCTCGCACACTAAATGCACCTTTTACATCCTGTAAACATTCCAATGAGGGGGAAAAATTATGGTGCATTTAATTCCTAATTCTCTTTGGCCTCTGCAGCCTGACAAATAAACTTCCATCTGGATTCCCCAAAACACACGCTTTAACTGTATCACTTCAGACACAGAGGTTGGAAAATTTTTAGAATTGGCTACATAAAAGTCCAAGGAGCACAATAAAGCAGAGGCCAGTTTGAGGTTTATGTGGCTCTTAAAGGCTTTCTGCCTTATCTCCTCTGCAAAGCATTGCTCACACACCTGCTGAAGCTGGGGAGACAGGTAGATCAGTGTATTTATCCTTAATCCACGGTTTCTAAAGCAAAGATGATGCACCTGAAAAACATTCATTTCAGCACAGGAGACCTTTTTAATGGTAAGGGACTCTGCTACACATCCTATGCACAATGACAGAAGTCATAGGAAAAATGGGATACAGGTCCTTGGTTTGGTGTTAGATCGCATTATGAACTTGAGTTCCTTTGGGCATATCTTGGCTTTCTCTACAGCCCAGACTGGCCCTGCAGTGTCCGGGACCCTGCCCTCCCAGACCACAGGGTGGCTGTCAGCTGCTGGAAGGACATACCCCACAGGCAGCACCCACCTTTGCTGCTGTAAGTCACAGGATCCTTCACTGCATCCGTGATAGCCCAGAACTTTCATGTGGGGCACAGAAGAGCAATGGAGAAACCCAGAGCCAGTTACAGAGCTTGCACTGGAGCAGCTTTGGACATCAACACTTGTGTGGGGGAGGCTTGGCTGCAGTCATGCGTAAAGACCAAATCTTGTTCTCCTTGGGCAAAAGCTAAAGTGCTGTTAAGACTCTTTTGAGATGCAACATTTGCCAGAGAGGTTTGTTGATCTAAAGAGGTGCTTGAAGGGCCTGTTCCAAGGTTTTTTTTGCTGGTTTGAGCCCCAAGCAAGAAATCTCTCAGACACAGCATTTCTGGCACTGTATCAGGACTCTGTAGAGATGAGGATGCCTTGGAGCTTCAGCAGCTTTAATTTTGCAATGAATTTGACTTGGTGTCTTTCATGTATGTACTAGTAAGACCTGCAGTAGAAACCTTAGAAGTTAATGAATAAGACAGGGAGATTTAGAGATTTGGGCATATAATTACTACAGCAACATGTGCTCTTTCTTGCACTACACCATGAGATCTATTAGGCATGCTACAGTAAACCAAATAAATCACAGGTCACAAAACACAGCAATAAATCCTACCCATATTAAATTGCAAAGTAATTAAAACTGATATGATATTTACATTTCAAATTTACTAATAACATCAGAAAAAATTCTGATTACAAGTGCATCCAAAGCAACCTCTGAAGTGTTTCTTCCGCTACTCCTAACATGAAGCCCTGCTTTTTCCAGCAGGGCCAGACATACAAAGGTTTTTAGATACAAAAATGCGCAGCAGACTCTTCCTAAGGCTTCGTAAAAGTTCCTTTCTTGTTTAGATCCTTAATGTCACTGAAATAATCTTACTCTAAAAGTAAATTCTACAAGAACACACCAAAATGGGCAACTTCAGCTAATTAAGGTTTTGCAGAACACTGAATAGTACTATTTAAACTGCTTAATGACAGCTTGAGTTTTCATGTCCTGGTCCCAGCTCCACCCACAGTCAATTCAACAAACAGAATAATAAAAACATGTGCAACCCTTAGTGCTCTAGTACAGGTATTGCTGAAGGGCCTGAGTGGAGCCTGACCTCTTATTTCCACTGTGCCTTGCAAACAGAGAATCTCAATCCCACAAAAGCCCCCAGGCCAGAATCTTTCAATAGTGCTGAAACATGAAGCAAAAAAATGAATTCACTCATATAAAATGTGACAACAGTGAAATACTCATTATTATCCCTGACTTACAGGGCAAGTCAAGCCTTTAGTCATCCTTGTCTTAATATGCTCTTGCTACAGACAGTGAACAGTTTTCATCCTTTTTCAGAGTAAAGCATCTACTGCAGATCATACTCTGAAATTAAACTCAAGCTTTCATTACCCATGTGGAGGATTTTATTATTCCTTTTTTTCGTGTTGGTCACCTGGCAGTAGTTACATGTCCTCCTCAGGATGCGGCAATTAGACACCCTGTGCTAGACACTGATATTGTTCAGTCCTGGGCTTGCACTCCATGCAGTGACTCCCAGTACATCACCAAGCCACTATAAACAGCAGCCAACACCTCCTGGCAACCTATGAAAAATGTCCTATTTTGAAACAATTTTGCCTCTGCATGATGTATGTTCTGTTTTTCCTTTCCTTCGCTCTTCATTACTAACAACATTTGCATGAAAAATAGCATCGTTCTTTTTCAAAAAGTTCAGTTGCTCCTGCTGCTGCTATTTTTTTCCCTGCACTTGAACTCATAATCCGCTCTTTGTGCAGCTACAGTGGAATGCTGTGAAAATGGCTGTGATATCGGCAAAAAGAATAAAATGTAGCTGCAGATGAGTTCTCAGGAGGAAGGCTGGGGGCTGATGCTGCCCTCAGTACTCAGCACAGAAACCAAATGGGCCGCTGCCAACATCTAAAATGTTGCCACCCTCAGTAGCAGCTCTCTGACTGTCAGCCCTCACAGCTGTGAGTGGGGCTGGACTTTCTGCAGGCACGCAGCACATCCATCTCCACGGTGCCACACGCAACCTGCAGCCAGATAACCTCTGCCTCTTCCCTTCTGCTTCACTCCCAGGGACAGCACAGACCATCAGCGCGTCTGGAGATGCCCCTCCAAAGTCATATACAAGCAGGAACTGTCACAGGTGTGTGAGACAACCCACGAAACACCTTTTCTTTTGCATCTTTGCTCAAATCCACTCAGCAGACTACAGCAGCCAGCATTTTCCTAACCCACTGCTTGCACTCTGCAGAGGTTACCGACACTCAACTCTCACCCCTTTCCCCTCTGTGTCACAGGCCACTTGCTATCTGTGCAAAGACCTTCCTCCCATGCTGACCCTTGCACTCTGAAGGGACAACCTGGAAAACCATTCCAGAGCCCCCCTCGCTCTTCCCAGTCCATTTTTTTTAATTCCTCAGTGGCAACAAAGAGCCCCACAACAAGCAATTCACTTCTTCTGGCTGATCTCAGCCTGTGCCTCCCTTGTGCTGTCGGGACTGCATCCATCACTTGGGTCATGCCCAGCCCGTGTCTTCTCTTGGGCAATCACCATCACTTTGTCCAGTGGGACTCTGGTGCATGGATAATGCTCCAGTTTGCTCTGGCACAAAGAAACAGTGCACATACATAATAAGCAAGGATGCAATATGGAAAGCACAGGCATATGGTCATTTCACCCACTTCCCACTGTTTTTGCTGGCCTTTATCCCTAAACATCAAGCCAAACAATGAAATTATGTTTATGGGGAAACAAGATCTGTGGGACTCTGTCCAGTCATTTTTCCTGGTGTAAAACTAATACACAAAAATGTTTCTAGTTTAGAGCTGGAACATTCAACTTCCCAGGGAGAATATTTCTGCAAGAATGCGGCCCAGGAAATTTACCCCAGCAGAGAGGGAGCAAGAACCACCTACATGTGGGAAAAAATTAGCCCAGAGCAATATATGTGGTGCACAGACCTCGTGCTGGCCCTCCACAGGGCCTGAAATTCTCCCAAGCCTGCCCATTCCCACGCAAAGATACAAAGCATGTTGCTATCAGAGGGCCTGCCCCAGAGCATCACTGCAGCCATCAAATTGCTGCTCTCTCCTTTCCTTTCCCAGAATGAAATTACTCAAATTACGTTATGGCTCCAGGAGAAAGTGGGTGGGGGAAAGAAGTCAATGGGAACTGCTACAGTGCCACGTGGGTGGCTGGTGGAGGAGCTGCTGCTTGTTCCAGAGGGGTCCCTTAGTGAGGAACCCCCGGCGGTGCCCCTTGGCACCCCTGCCAGCTCGCTCTCTCCCCTGTGTGATGGAAACATGCAGCCACTCTCACACAGAGCCAACTGGCCCAGGTGCAACCAGAGGAGGAGAGGCGGCCTCCGTATGGATTTCCGATGGGTTTGTTTCCAGGGACCGAAGTACCCAGGGACGGAAGGGGGTCATTTCCTCTCGGGATAAACTTATAGAGGGGTCCCGAGGTGGGCAAGGTAATACAACAACAACCAATGGGGAGAAGGAGAGGGAAGGGCAGGGGGCTGGATTACATCCTTATAGGGGATCTACATAGGATCACAAGATTTGATGAGAGAAGCCATTCTCACAGAGTTAAGGGGGGATCTTTAAACCTTGGAGTCAGTCCACCAGCGGGTCAATGCTGTACCTGGGCCTTCTGGCCCCTTGGCTACCACAGCCATTGGTTCAGCCGCTGCAACAAGCTACCACATGCTGTAAGTCCTCAAAAGACGCCTTCATCAGTCACACTGTGCCTTATCCCTTCTTAGGAGGAGTCAGCTGCTGACTGCCCTGTTTTCTGTCCCACCTTCTTATCAGGATTACTATAATCATTTAGATTATTCCTTTCTATGCAGTGAACAAAAACATCAGTCATTTTGACCAAATGTTTTAGTAAGTTAAGTTTCGCTTTCAAAAGGTGGCTATCTGCATGAAATACTTGTTATTCACAATGCCTTTAAACAGAATCTGTTTTCCCCAAGTGCCTGAACAGTAGCTGAGAGCTCTGTCATCTTCTGGTGACCACCCATTTTATTTTTTGAACACACGGTGGGCTGTATTCACCCAAGCACCTCTGCAAAATAGAAGAGATCCATACACGACGAACCCAATTTACAAAGCAAGTATAGTCCCCTCAAATCCAATAATAGAGGAATACAGAGGTGCAGGGTAGAAAAGAGCAGCAGCTGAAAGCCAGCAACCAGAAAAAGGTAAAATACTGCAAGTGGAGAGAGAAGAAATGGGGGGAAGCCACAGGCCCAAACATCTCTGTGGAAAGCAATTCACAAAACTCTTCTTGCTTTGACAAAACCAGCTTGGGTGGTGGGGGATGTAACTCCAACTCTTCCCGTGCCTTCCCACTAGTTTTCCTCTCCCTGGTTATTAATGCAATAAACACAAAGGCAGAAAAGATACTTTTAGGAAAATCAATGTTTTTAAGATAAAACATCAATGTAATTCAAACAGCCCGAATCAACTGCCGATAGTAAATTAAGTTTAAAATTTTAACAAACTGTCATGTAAAACTGGTGGTGTCTGACAAATTGAATTACAAAAGTAATACATCACTCACAAAAATATTATTGATAGTGACAGGAAGATATTGAATTTAAATTATTCATTTTTATCGATTAAACAGCATCTCTTCACCAAGAATGGGGCAAAACATCTGACAAAAGATGCAGATTCATATTTTAGCTCCTGAAATAAATAGCTGTCAATCCACCCATGCTGGGCTTTTGCATATTCCCCTGCAGTGGATCAAGTCAGCATTAAAACTTCATGCATGGAGAGCCATTCACCCACGTTTCTTGAAGCTAGCTAGCTAGTCTTGAAGCTAACACTGAGCTGCAAATCATTCTTTCCCCTCCCAGAAACCATTTTAAAAGCTGTTTCTGTGAAGATGCACACACTCGTGTCCCTGCGAGCAGCTGCCTTACCCATCAGACCTCTAAGATTGATGTCCCAGGCAGGTGGGACACCTTGGCTCAATACCAGCCACAAAATGCCATCCCTACTTCCAAATCCCTCTGCCCAGGACCAGTCAGGAGATTTCAGCTGAAGTCTGGATCTTCAAGTCATTCCACACGGCCAGTCTGAACGTCATTCCTTGCCAGCAGCAGCAATATCCCAGACAAAATGAAAGGAGTAATTGCTTTCTGAGCTGAAAGACTGATCCAAGCCACACTGAGAATACTGACCCTAAGCAGCTCTAACACGTGTACTCCGAGAAGAAAAATAATCAGGGAACAGAAAGTCAGGTTGCCTTCAATAACCAACGTGCACTTCCTCCCCTCAAACTATTACCTGTGAAAAGTCCTGGGGATTGTTATTTCATTGAAGTTCCTAGTTCCTTGCCCAAATTCTGTCCTTTGAGGTTTGCACTGAACATGGCACTGAACATCATACATATAATGGGCAAATAAATCTACACCAGCAAAGTAGGTGGAAGAGAAAGAAAAAATTTTAAATACACTCGGCCCTAAACCAAGCAACAATCTCATATGAGAAGGAGGCTTCTTGCATCCAGACACGTGCATTTCATCGTTTTTGGAGACTTTTGACCATGGGAGCTTTGACATATCCATAAAATCCCAAGCTTTCTCCTACTATAAGTGAGAGAATGTCAGGCTGAGAGTTTGGATATGTTTGTACTGTTAATATTTTTACTTATCTGCACAGTCTTAAGGGCTGAAGGATAATAAATGAGCATGCATGTACATCTGGGTGATCTTCATGCACAGTCAGGGTGGCAGAGCTGGTGGATGCAGTCTTCAGCTTCCTGTAGCAACTCGGTCTCACATCAAAGCATGGGAAATAAACACAATTTTCCACGTGAATGTACAGGGTATCCCACTCAGGGACTGTGCACATCATTAACATGTAGAGCAATAAATGTCAAATAAACCTTTCCTCACCATAATGCATTTTTGGTGGATTTTTAGGAGAATTTGAAGTTCTATTGCCTTTATCTATGTCCAAATGTACTAATACAATGATACAGTGCTACACTTTGGCCTGAATAATCTTACTTGTCTCTATCTGATTAGTTTTCTCTTCAGAACATTAAATCTGAATCCTCATAGCTGGAGCACTGTTACTCACATAAGATAACTGACATTGTTACTAACATAAGATTACCATAAGAATATCATAAGATTATATAGCCTTTTAAAAAAAATTATGCTGTTGTTGCAGGCTGGCAAAATTTGTTTGCCAGTGCCAAGGAAGAGTTTTCATTCTCACACATGTTAGATGTCAAGCCATGATCAGTGCTGGCTGTTTGAGAAGCCCAAACAGCACACTGCACGTGGTGGAGCCCAGGCACGGGCAACTCATTGACGGGTCCCAGGACACACGGCCCAACATGGCCAAAACAAGCCTGGGAGATTGGTTTTGCCATTAGCCAGTGGCTTTTCCTGTGTTTAATGTTAATGTTTAATTTTTAATTCCAAAGAAGGTATTCACTTCTGCTCTGAATTGTCAAGAGGGAATGGAAATGTAGTGCCACAGCTCCATGTCAATGAAACATTCCAGTGGAGCAGTAATACAGGAGTAGCACAATTTATTCTTTTCCCTGGTCTACAGAACAAGATAGAAGTAAATAAGATTATACTAAAGAAAATTTCTACACCGTTGACAAGAAAATTTATTTAGATACCAGGCTGATTTTTATAGGGTTTGGGGTTTGTTTCAGAAAAAAAAATTCTTCCCCTGCCTCCAAGTGACATTTTTATTTCTTTTACATGAAGAAAAAGTCTTTCTTGTCTTATGGTACAAGAAAGTTCAGCCTACTACCTGGATTATTTCTGTCTACTTGAAATAAAAAGGAATTTGTTTTCTATATTTGACCTTTGATAAACCATTATACAGTAAATCCTTTTCATTTCCCTCTCCTTGCTGATGTGTATTTCGGCCAGTGTAAATACAGCACCTTTCAGCAGCTCTGAGAAACTTCAACAAGGGACCATGGAAAATTAGTTTGTTCCTAGCATTACTATGTCCTTGTTTAAAGGCCCTGGGTGATCCGTCAGAAAAATACATCAAGTAAAGAACCTCAATGTTTAAATGATTCACAGTCACTCTACCAAAAAGCAATGAATCCAAGATGTTTCAATACCTCTTAACACCTTAACATCTAATTTAAATGCCTACTTCTTAAATGTCCTAGTTTTAACACATTTCATCCACTCAACAAAAATATCCTGAGCCATTCAATCAAATGGAACTTCTCAATCCTGATCCCTAACTGATATTTCCCAACTCATCCCCTTCATACCAAATACGCAGTGAAAATGTAGAGGAGAAGCTTTGGATCAATCCCCAAAGATCTACAACACTGGAACAAAAACTGGGACAAGATTTCTCAGTACCTGTTTAAACCCAGGGGCTAGGCTCTGTTTTGTGGGGAACACCGAATGAAATCTGGGTGCCACTGACTTCCAGCCACTGCAGGCTCCCACTGGAGAGACTCCCCCATCAGCGAGAACTCACCACACACCCCTCGGAGTTACACCATCCTGTTGGCCATGGCACAAGAGAGAATGGACGGATAAGATGCTTTTCTGCTAACAGGTGAATAAGAGCCTGCAGCTGCCAAGAGGGCTGAGCAAAAAACAGATGGGATTTGGAAGAAAAACAAAAAGTTTCAAATCATTCCTTCAACTGAGAGAAATTGGCTCTTTATTTCTGCAGGGAAGAGTTTACAGGTATTTCTCAATGATTTTCAGCAAATAAATATGAAAAAGAATCTATCATGTTGATAACCTCTCTTTCATCTTCTGCCTAGCCCAGAACTACCTTGCACCAAGTCTCTGAGAACAAAGTTAGCGAGTCCTTCCTCTGCAAGATCATTTTGCTACTTGCTAGTTAGGATTTCCTGAATCTTTATACTTGAATGAAAAACAATGCATCTCAGCAAAGAGACTAGAGGAGAAACTTCAACAATTTCAGATCATTTTCTTAATTATTCAACAAACGGCTTTTCTTGTTTAGCTTTACTGTTCTGCACATCTGTCTTATTATTCAGCAATTGATGCTAAAAATAAAAGCAGCTCTTCAGATCCTCAGGAAGTAAGTCCTGTGCCAAAAACCACAATTAAAAAGCCATAAATCTGCTGGGTGCAGCTCTCAGATGTAGAAATGTCCAGCTGAAAACATTCAGATAGCCCAGCTACCTCAGTGAGCCTCGAATTACATCAGCACACACAACATTTCTGAAAAGATCTTGAGTTCAAACAGGTGAACAAAGCGTATCATCATTGGCCATGGTTATTTCTGAGCTGCTCCTCTTATGCACTACACGCTGTCCAGCCTCTCTAATAAGTAAATCACATCGTTTGATCAGTTTGTATACTAATTACTGATCTAAGTCAAGGCAGAAAAAAAATGCAATATATGATTTTGGAATGCAAATACCTAAGTGGCCAGGCTGTAATCCTCAAACCAGCATTCTGGTTTGCTCTGCCTTATCACCTCAAGTTTCTTTAGTATAACCTGTTCTTTCTACAGTTTTTATTTTTTTTCCTGGTGATAAAAGGTTTTCCATCACTCAGAGCTATTTCCTAGGCAGCAGTCTTGCACTATGTGCTCCCTGCAAAGTCACCAGGAGCTGCAGGTCCCTGCACCAACTGGGAATTTATTTTCACTGCCAAACCCCAGAGCTGCTTCAAGGCAGTACAACTCTATTTCTGTGGGGACCTGCCACTGTCATTTTATCATGAGGAAAACTTCAGGGGGTGGACACAGCACTGGCCTCTCCCAGCAAGGAGCAGCCCCACCGTGTCTCCATTAGGATTTTACAGCAGAACAGCTGACACACGCAGAGCTTGCCCAGGGCACAGGTGAAGGAGGCAGCTGCCAGGATGCTGCCTGTAGGAAAGGCAGCCTGTTTACTCTGCATTTGCCAGAAGATGCTGGGATGGACTGTGTCAAACCAGTACAGCCTCCTGCTCTGGGAGAAGAGGGAGACATGTAGGGTTGCCAGAGGAGGCAGCTCTGTCCTGCTACAGCCACCACATCCTGCCCCAGCCCATGGGACCCTTCTCACTGGGGTCCTCACCAGGGGCCCCAGGGCAGGTGGCGGGCTCAGAGCGCACAGAGGGCCATGGATGCACGTGGAGAGGATGGATTTACCAGGGCACAGCACTGGGGAACTGGGTTTGCTTTGTAATGTCATCCTCAACACCTGTGCTACAAACCATGTACTTCACTTGGAAGGTAAAGGAAACCCGAGATCCAAATCACCACGAGCAGCCTGAGCGGGTGAAGTTGCAAGGCCCATTTTGCCAAACCGAGGAGGACAGTCACCCACAATGTCACCCACAATGTCACCCACAATGTCACCGTGGCCGTGCTGGCCCTGCAGCACACCTTCAAATCCACGGCAATGCTCTGTTCTGAGGCCAAGTAGCACAGCCCAAACTGCTTCCGAGCTGAGGCTGCAGCAGCTCTTCAGTCCCACCACCTTCAGGGCTTCAGATTCAACTCAGCACAAAGGCAACCATAAAATCTTACAATTTAGGCAAATAGAAAAATGTCTTTGCCTGAGTACAAACAAAATTTAGTATTCTCTGTCCACAAGCTGAGTTTTGGCAATCAATAATTGGCAAAGTGTAGTAAAATTTTTTGAAAGATAAAGTTTCTAGAGACTCCTCCTGTTCTTTCAAAAGCATCGTGTGAAATTGCTCAATTCCACCCAGGTCTAAAGACAAGGGAGTAGCAAGCACTGCTAAAGAAAACTAAATGACAACTCATCCACTTATAACAAATTCTCATTGTTGATGGAGATACTCATGAATTTAGCCAAAAGTTATTTGCAAATAATGTCTGATTCTGAGGTTGTAGTGTTCACCATCATCTCTCTTAATTATTTCTGACACATTCCATATTATTTATGGCCTTCAGTGACACTGGGAAATTAACTCTCAGTCTTCTTTAAAGCGTATGTGCCAAGAAACAGAATTAAATGCTGCACATTTGTATTACAGCACTCAGGCACCTGAAGTAATCAAGCCAGGGCATGCAAAGACATGGTGGGAATGATACTCATATAAATGCCTGTAGGAACGAGGGCATCCACAGGCAGAGTTTTGCTCTCTCCAGTATCTTGTCTGCACTTGGTTGCTCGGGGAAATCCTGAACTTCCAAGAAGCTTAATCAGCCCATGCTGACAGAAGAGCAGTCCCAGCATGGCTTGCATGAGGGACTGACAGAGAGGAACAGAAACAAACTCTTCTCAGGGAACACCCACTCCAAAACCACCCATCAGCCTGGAGGTGTATGAAAGGTGCAGCTGTCCCAAAACAGGAACAAGATGCCAACCCTCATTCGTCCTTCCCCCAGTATTTGTCCGCACTCCCTGCAACACAATGGCTATATACAATACTTTTTAGCCTGTGAAAGAATTCTGTTAATGCAATCAGTAGTCTCAGATAGGAGCATCCATGATGTACTTTGGAAAGTTAAGGAAATCTGCCCACCAGAAAGGCTGAAAATTGCTGTCCTTCAGCTGTGTCATATTTACTCTCCAGGGCTATTTCCTTTTCGAAACAGTTTGTGGGCAGAAATAGTTTTCCTTCTTGTGGCAGGTGCAGGTAAAAACTTACGATCCATGGGCAAATTTATAGCAGGGGTTTGGTACCAAAAGATAGGAACTGAAAATTAACTCTTACTGCTTTCAAATCTATTAAGTTCCTGCTCCTTCAGGTCTCTAAATCTTCTCATGACCTGCCCCTGGAGCCCAGCCTGGGTTGGATGCCACTGTCTCTGCAGGGGAAAACAATAATAAAAGTTTGCTTCCTAAGCCTTAACATTTCACTAGAGCCTAACATCAGTTGGGCAGCTTCTTTAAAGGTCCGTCTTTACCCACAGAGAGCGGTAAAAAGATCAGTCAAAGAGCAGGATCCTAAAATACACTAACTCTTCATGTGCATTTGAAGTCAGACTGTCTGATCCATTGTCTTATCTCCCTGTTTTATCTGCAACCCGCAAACCTTTCCACCAGCAGATTTGTATGCACATAGATGCCTGTGAAATAGTTGTTCTTCAGACACATTTGGATGAAAACAAGGCAATATTGTGCACAGATCAGAGACTGCAGCTCATCAGCACCTATTAGCACAAAGCAGGGAACTGCAGACAGACAGAGACACACACAGATGCAGCGACTCCATCACGATGAGGGTGCTGCAGGGCCAGAGCTACACAACCACGGCAGAGAGAGTGCCCACAGTGGGTACCATGTGCTCTGCACCACATGGTGAGACACAAGGAGTGGTTGGAGCAGTTTGGAGAGGGGTACAACATAAATGCAACCACTATATCCATTCTGATAGACAGCTGCCAGAGAGGAACAGCTTTTTCATAAACATCATGGCACAGTCCCATTAAAAATTCACCTTCTTTTCTTTAAAAATCCTTTCTTTTTTAATGCCAGTTGTGCTGAAGATCTTGCAGGCAGAGCAGTCTAGTGGCCTGCTAGCAGCGTTATGAAAAGTCTAAGGAAATCCTTTATTGATCAACTTACAGTCTTAATTAGGTTTCTGCAAATAACCTGATTACTGTATATTCTGATATACTAATAAATAATTTTTAAAGAGGCTATAACTAATGAAAATTAAAAGGGCTAAAGTTACAGAATACTGTGAATTGGTCTGATAGCACTTGAGGACACGAAACAAGCAAATTGGCCACATTAAAAAAAGATGAAGTCACTGTCAGAGAACTGTAGAATTGTTTAGGTTGGAAAAGACCTCTAAGATTGTTGAGTCCAGCTGTTATCCCAGCACTGCCAAGCCCGTCACTAAACCCTGTCCCCAAGTGCTGCATCTACACATCTTTTAAACCCCTCCAGGGTTGGTGGCTCCACCACTGCCCCATAGAGCCTGTTCAATGCTTGAAAACCCTTTTAGTGAAGAAATTTGTTGTAATGTCCAATCTAAACCTCCCCTGACACATTTCCTTTTGCCCCATCCCTAATTATTTGGGGGGAGAGACTGACCCCCACCAGGCTACACCCTCCTGTCAGGCAGTTGTAGAGAGTGAGAAGGTCCCCCCCAAGCCTCCTTTTCTCCAGAGTGATCCCTCCCCAGCTCCCTCAGCTGCTCCTCGTCAGCCTGGTGCTCCAGACCCTTTCCCAGCTCCGTTCCCTTCTCTGGACACCCTCCAGCCCCGCAATGTCCTTCTTGTCATCAGGGGCCCAGAGCTGGACACAGGATTTGAGGTGTGGCCTCACCAGTGCCCGGCACAGGGGGACAGTCACTGCCCTGGTCCTGCTGGCCACACCATGGCTGGGACAGGCCAGGTGCCGTTGGCTTCTTGGCCACCTGGGCACACCTGGCTCATGTTCAGCCACTGCCAAAAGGCACCCCCGGGTTCTTTCCCACCGGGCACTTTCCAGCCCCTCTGCCCCAGCCTCGAGCACTGTGTGGGGTTGTTGTGACCCAAGAACAGGACCCGGCACTTGTGTTGAACCTCATCCAGTTGGCCTCAGGCCATTGATTGAGCCTGTCCAGGTCCCTCTGCAGAGCCTTCCTGCTCTCCAGGAGATCAACAGTCCCACAAAACCTGGCGTTATTTGCAAACTGACTGAGAGTGGCCTCAATCCCCTCGTCCAGATCACCAGTCAGGATATTAAACAGAACTGGCCCCAGCACTGAGCCCTGGGGAACACCACTTGTGACCAGCTGCCAACTGGATTTAATTTCATTCACCATCACTCTCTGGGATTGACCATCCAGCCAGTTTTTCACCCAGCAGCAACTGTCAAAATGGATGAAGTGGCAAAAGAATTCATGTTGATAACACTTCCATTTTCCATTTTTAACTTGATCTTTTGATGTCCAGATCAAAGCAAACCCATAAATGGGAGTCCTGACATGATTAAAACAGCCATGAAAAGGTTAAGGGCTGCTTAATTGTCTTACAATTCAGCACAAGATTTAAGGGAAAAGTGTCACATATGAAAGATGGAAATTAGAAGATAGATGGAGTAAGGGTTAAGCTGAGCTTTTAATCAATGTAGCAGGCCCTGAAGACAAGGACTTGGCGCAGACATAAATGAGACACAGAAGCTTTCTGAGAAGACAAGGTCCATAAGGACCCTCCATAACCACCTTCCTATCAACATTTATCTTTTTCATCTGGTTCTACATCTGCAGTATTAAGGAGACAATTACTTATGTAACTTTCCAATGTATTGTTACCAAATTACCAAATGCAAACCAGCACACAACATTCAGGTAGGAGATGGCAACAAACATCTCCAAAGTACAGGCAACAGGCAAAATAAAAGCAGAGATTTTAGCGTTTTTAATTTATTGACCAGCAGGGAATGATCTGATGGCAGATGAAACAGCTGCTCCAATTCATTGGTGTAACTGTCAGCACTGAACCCAAGCAAAGCAGAAAATGTGACACCTTTCAGCCAAACTTAATGGGAATATAAATGGGTTGAAAAGGAATTGCAATCAGGTCTACAACTGAAATGTTGAGGTGCTTAGAAAAAATTACTTATTGTCATAACAAAATAAGTGTTATATGAACCAATAAGTCACCAAAGTTGTAACTGCTTAGGAGATAATTTAAAAATACAGAGCTTTGCAGTTGTTTGGAAGCATGTCATGGATTTTTTTTTTTAATACACATGACAGCCAGTATTTTGTGTAGACTCAGAGAAATTTCACATTTACTTCTGACTCATTATCCTAAATAAATCATTAAATTTCATGCTGTTTCTTTATCTAATAAGAAAGAGAGTGCGCATAAAATAAAAGGCCAGACTGCCCTTCAACATATCAGCAATTGTTTTCTCTCTCATTTTGAATAAAAGTTTTCTTATGAATTATGTAAATCATTAGCAACACACTTGAAAATCAAATACTTTTCTCTTCTGCAGAAGATCTCGGCACAGAGTAGTTGCTTCAAACCAGGAGGGACACGAGGCAGTAAGGCTGGAAGAACACACATGAAATTAGTCATGTCTAACCCTTCCTCCTTATCACAGAACCAACTAGAACGTAATCATTCCTGACTCAACTTTGCCAAAATTTTATCCTAAAAAGTCCTTCAGCATGTGGATTTCTTACCTAGAGAACCTATTCCAATAATGGGCCAACAACTTCACCCCAGATTGCCCAATTCAAACACTTGGAAATCTTGTGTCAGGCTTTAAGATGACTTTCCTTGAGTTCTTATATTTTCCAGCTTAGTTTTTGAGCCTTGAAAGCTTCTCTTTCCCAGCCTCTCTGAAATATGATCTTAGGTTTTTTTTCAGAAATTGATAGTTTTTCATAATCATTGAGTCTAGGCACTGAAACTTGGGAAGCAAAAATATATACTTCTTCCAAGTGCTGACAGTATTCATTTAATTTCTTGCAACCAGGGTGGAGAGAATAGTCCATTGTCCTTTAACCTCCCAGGGCTCAAAAGCTCATAGAAATGCTGCCCTTTGCACAGCATTTATCCAGACTTTGCTGGAGGCCAAGGGAAGGTGCCCCTGGGTGCCCTGCACCCCCCATCCCCTGCCCCCATGGCCCCCCGCCCTCGTCATCCTCATCCCCCTTGCTGCAAGGGACCACACTGCAGCTGTCCTGCTCCTCTCTCTCCCTCCTGCCCTGTCACTTCCTCTAAGCACATTGATCCACAAAGTATTTCTCTGGTCCTTTGCTCCATCTGCTGCTCAAACATTAAATGTGAAAGAAGGCAGAGCCCCTAGACTACAGCAGAAATGCTGTTTAGGGTGTGATGCTGCTGCAGTTCGCTTGCATTATCAATTTGAAATAAAAGCAAAATGCTTTGCAGGGGATTGCAGGTACTGGAGATTTCGCTTCACTTAAATTTGGACAAAGAAAAGAAAAGAAAAAAAAGGAGAAAAAAAAGAAAAAATATCCAAAAAATTAAAATTTTCTATTACCACCTTCCAGTTTTCCAGAAATTCTTTAATTCTATGCTACATTACATATTAGAGATTTACATTTATGGGGATATTTTTTCCTCCAGTTTGGACATATTTATTTTCTTTGTTGATTCAGGAAATGAAATGGGAGCAGGACAGGACAGAAGAGATTTCCCTTTTCCTTTCCAGAATAGAACCACAGCACCCACTGATTACTGAATTTTTGTCTCAAGGTTGTTTATGCAAGCCAACTTTATTTTTCCTGAAGAAAATCTTAGGGACATTGCTTTGGTATTTAGAGGAAGAAGGAGCTCTGTGCATTTACCACTTTTTTGTTTAACATGATCCCAGAACACAGATGAATATTAGCACTTTTGGGCACGTGAATTTTAGTGGGTTTGGCCATATGTTTTTTCTGAGTGAAAGGCAGTAAAAATTTAATCACAGCCTCATTCATCATTGGCCTGATCCAACTTTCACTGAAATCTGTGGGCACATCTCCACAAAACTGGACCCGTGCACCCAACAATTCTCCTCTGGCCAGTCCAAAAATAACAGAGGTCTTGTATGAAGCCAGACATAAATGGATACCAGACAATAAATCACTGTAATAAATAATATCAAGAGAAGAAAATGGGGATTCAAGTCAAGCTCTAGATTTATAAACTATAGAGGTAAAAGATCTAGCAGCTGTGAAGAAACAAATGGGTATGATTGACTGCTTTGTTCTGTTTGCAGATAAACTTTGCAGTTGCAGCTTCAGTTAATAATCATGCAGGAATCCTTAGCTTTAAGCACAAAGGGAACAATAAAACAGCAAAACTCCAAAGTTAAAACCTACAATGGAAGATGGAAGTTGATGCAGCGGGGCTTTGCCTTCCTCCTTCATTTGGCGGTACTGTCAAAGTGGCATAATGACTTAGAAAATAATGAATACATAACTAAAACTGTGTCAGAAGAAGCAAGAAGGGAAAAACCATGGGTTTGCTACCAGTATCTCTCAGTACTAATTGCTGATTTTGATAGCTTTGCGCTTCTTAGCCGGCAACACACGGGAAGGGGAGGGGAAAAAATGTTTTATTCAGTGCTCAATAAATGCACTGCAGCTTCACACTGACATGGCACTCAGGACAAAAGCACTTCACTGTGCCATCAAGCAGCTGAACTTCTAGTCCTGCCTTGTCTAAAAAAAACGAGCGATGCCCCTTCTCCCAGTCAAATGACACATTAGTTGCTGTCACTGCTGTCAAGGCTGAGTTATAATGATAGCATTACTGCTCGTACAGCCTGCAGGCAAACCAAACAGCGTCAGAGAGGGAGGCTGCCAGGAAGGTGCAGTCACCACCTCATCTGCCTAGTGAGAGGAATAATGTTTTTTGCAAGAGATGTTTCCCAAAGAGCAGTGATCCTTGCAAACTGCCCTGAGAAACACCCGTGCCTTCCTGACCGGCCTCCTTTTCATTCCACAGATACAATAAATCAACCTTCACAGCCACAGCTGATAACAGTATTTTTCCTCATCAAGCTGAGGCTCTTTCTGTCATACTCAGCCCCAAGCAGACCATCCTCCTGGTGCTGTGTTTTGACACAGGTTTTTTGCGAGATTTCTGACCTCCTCGTTCTGCAATCCAGCTCTGATCATACAGCTGAATGCGTGAGAGCTGCAATGTAGAAATTAGCACACGGCACAAAACAGCGACCTTTTGACCCAAATAAAGGCAGGGTTATGTCCGATAGGATTGTTGTCCTGCCATGCATCTATCCTTGTGAATAGCTGAGGCCAGGATGATTTTTTGCCTTTTTATATACCCCTTTATACAGCTTTTTATATATCCTTAGTGCTTTTAGCCCCCACACTTGTAACTCCCTCAGTCTGATACCCCGTGTCCTGTTAAGCCAGGAGACCAAACATCCTGGAAGCCGCATCTAAGGGTCAGAAAGCCCCAGACACCAAGGTCCTCTCTAGAACACATCCTGGAAACTGAGACAGGCCCATCCAGGGGGGAGACTCCTCAGAATGGGGGATTCATTCCAGTCTCTCACTGGGGAATCTTTGATAGATGTGCTCATTTGCAAGGCCTATAAGTTGTACCCATGATCTATTGGGGTGTGCATTCCGGTGGGGGCATCCCGGGGTGGGCATTCCTGGGGCACTTCGGCACACTCCACTCGGACGGTGTGGTGCACCAAGGATCCTAAATAAACACCGAGGTAAAAACCCCTTTCCCTTTAACCATGTCTGGCTCTCAATTTTAAGACCAGGAAAAGGCAACATAGTTTCATTTAAAAAGAGACCATTTTAAATTTTCACCTGCTTCCCAACACTCAAAATTTCTCCCAGCATTTCCAGTTCTGCTGGATTGTCTGAACTCCCGTTAATAGGCTTCAATTCCTCTCCCTACTGCCAGACAATGCACTCGCACTGTTTGTTCGTTGACAAACTGGAGCTTGCCCTGGGGTTTCCGTGCCCCCAGCAAACAGCTGCCCAGGTTCTGTGCCACCACCCACCAGCCAGGGGGTGTGGAACAGGCAGGGACCAACCTCACATCTCAACATCACACTGAGCTGCTGCTGCTGCAGCGACAGCTCCTCATCAGAGCATCTGTCCCACCAAAGCTCATTAGGGGGAAATAAGCAAGGAGCGCTGGGGAAGGATCTTGTCATCGTTAATAATGTCAGACCCTTTTCTGCCTTGTCTTTTCATGTTAAAATTTTCAGAAGAACATGGAAGAGTCACACTTGACAGGTCCTAGAGTACCTTTGATATCCTGATCAAACTTGGCACCTACTACTTTATGTCTGGAGTAAATGATCTTTGGAGCTCACGTACACATCATGTATTAGCATATGTAGCTTTTTTTATATCTGTTTGATATGCATGATTCTGTTTAGCTGCATATGGATACACAGCTGCCTGTTCCTTGGCCTATTCTGATATCCAAAGGGATTCGCAGGCAAATTCCCACTAGGCTGGCCTCAAGGATCATACTTTTCTGAACTATGCAGGGTCACAGCAGTTACTCTGAACAGCTCATCAGTCTATCAAAGAAGTAGGTGACTCCTGCTAGCCAGCCACACAGACTGGCTATTTTCCTTTTCCCCTTCTGGCAGATAAGTTATTGAACTTATAACATGGAAGTTTTCCTTTGAATTCATTAACAGTTCATCCACACACTACGGCGAGCTGTTATATTTGGATCCCTTTCTCTCATAAGCCTCGGGCTGACTTCTCTCTCTTAAAAATAGTTTCCCAGTGGATACCAACATGGTTATGGTGGTGTACAGCCCCCTCCCAAACACAGCTCCCTGTGTTTTATCCCCAGTTCACATCTCCAGTGCAGCATGAGAAGTACCAGGCTCCTGAAAGACCCCGGAAGGCTCCTGCCTTTGAGATTTTTATCCCAGGCTCCCTGTGAGCCACATTAACTTCCTTGCAGTTTGAAATTAGACCTGTCTGGCCCCACAGTCTCACTGAATGCAGCAGTATGCTGACTGAAGCATGCACTGCCCCAGCTGCAAACACCTGGCTGGGAATCTGCCTGCACCAGCCTGCAGCAGGTTTCTGATGGAGCACACGAAGGAAGTTCTTCAACAAAAACACTGACAGCAAACCCTGCCCCATGGGTGTTAGCAATTCTAGCAGGTGCCACAGGTAGCCCCAGGTATAACAACCTTCTTCCCTCTCTAGGATGCCCGTACTCACCCTGACAAGCTGCTGTGCATCCCACTGCACCCCATAAACAGACTTTCTGTCTATCATGCAGAATATAAAAGAGAAGTTTTGTTGTCCATTATTTTTGCTGCAGATGTAAGGAAAGGTGGGAGTGGGCCTGGTTTATTTAATGAGCACATCCAGCAGTGTCAAAATGCACCAGCCCTGCAGCCCCTGTCCCTCCACAGCAGCTGCAGCAAATGGGGCACTGGAGAAGGTGCCTGCTCCCACAGACACTGGAAGAGCTGTAATTACTGATTTCCTGGTGCATTCAGTGACCTGACCTAGACAAAGTTTCACTAAGTTACTTCAGGACATGCATTTCCTCAGCTTTGTCACTGGAGCTCTCAAAACCTGCTACTCAGGGTTTTCCCTTGATGCAATTATTTGCCCACAGGGAACTCATGTGAAATTTTCTCCCAGACCCGAAACAGCACCTAGCACAGTAGCTGGATTTAATCCAAAATCTAAGAACTTCCTAAAAACTTGAGTGCTGGCAGCCCTTGCTGCCTCCCACACCCTCCTCCTCCTGCAGTCTCGCCCTTGCTTTTTCCTTTAACTACCAAGAATCCTTAATTTCTGATACTAGATGTCCAGAAGTCTCACATATAGAGGAATCGTCTCCCCATCTTGCTTATATTACAAAACAAATTAGAGATATTGAAGTGAAGTGTGTTAATCCTGTAATTATCATGGTTATAATGAGGCAGTTTAATGATCTTGCTAATTGTCTGTTCAGCAAGACTGGATTGGAAAACATTCCTTACCCCATCCACCCTTTTAATTCTGCTTAGATCAGATGTTTCCTGTAAGTGAAGAGCTGTAGCTGTGTGTATCACCACCCCATCACCAAATTAATGTTTAAAAATTGCTGCAGGTCTAACCAAAGGCCAAGTATTATATTGTAAGCAATGCCTATGTGGCTACAGTCAGGAGCTATTCAGCTATATATTAATTCAGACAAGATTGCCAGAGGAAGCAAAAACAGAAATAAAACATCTCTGTGAGGACTAAAATTTTGCTTATGGATTGCCTGTTAAAGGTCTTAAAATTATCAGCTGAAATAAGCTGCCTGAGAGTTGTTTCTGCCTAATCAACTCCTTTCCTGTTTATTCTGCTGCACAGACCCACCCCCAGCCCGTGGCAGTGGCTGAACACAGGTGCTGTCCCAGGAGCCACCTTCAGTGCCCCAGGAAACTTCATTCTCCAGCTCTTGCACACCTTGGGAGCAACTCAGGACCCCCTACATGGGTCATCAGAGGCTCATTAAAAATGATCTGTATGAAAGAAAGCAATCAAGAATGGGTACACAAGTAAGTAATTGTTTGCTACTGCAAAAAACACATGCTTCCAGCACATCAGCTGCTCTGCAGGAGTTGTCATGCATATGCTAATCCTGGAGTAAACTGAAAGTAATTCAAAGCAGTGAAGCAGTAATTTACCCCATGTTTACTGTAATTCAGCCATGCTTTCCCTGCCATGGCTTGTTCAAAACCCCACATCTCATCCTTCCAGCTCTCTCAGCTGTAAAAAAGGTGAACTGTTACTGTAATAGGTAAAATCTACCAAGCATCTCAATGTAGAATTCCCATTTTGAGGGTGATACCTTTGCTTCCCAAGTAAATGATTGCAGGAGAAGTGAAAAAGAATGAAGGGACTGTCCATTTAGCCAAACACACACCTCTGAGCTACAGAGGCAACTGGAGAACTTCTTCCAAGTACCAGCCATCTCTCTGAGGTTCTTACCTCGCCTGCTGCTACAAAGCATTGGTAACTTGTCATCAAGCCTGATAATAACAGTGCTGTGAGCAGCCACCCAAAGCCCAGAGGTCAGATTTAAACTGAGATTAAACCAGCAAAGCTCCACCAGTCAGAAAACACAGTGATTTACAAGCAGTTGAGGACCCAGCCTCTGCACCCAGCGAGCTTTGCATCACCTTGCGCAGGCAAACATCCCAGCACACACAGGCCAAGCTGCCCAGCACAGCAGAAAACAGACAGAAATCACGAGTTATCTCTTACTGTAGCCAGATCTTAATGCTCAGTGCCTACCAGATTTTGTTTCTAGTACATTTGACACACTAGAGAAATAATGAATAGTAATTAGAATTAATCATCGCAAGTTCCATTGCAATTAACAGCAATGGTTAGCATGCCAATTATTTAGGAACACAGAAGTGATGTGTGGGATCAGCCCGAAGGTTTAACTAACCCACTGTCCCATTTCCAACAACTGTCAGCAGCAAGTGCCTGGAAATACGTTTGCAAGGGCAAGGCAGGCACCGAGCAGTGCTTTCCCTGAATATTTTTCCAACCTCCAATGGCTCACAGCTGAGAAATTTCCTGAGCCAAAGACTCCTGCCAGGGCTGTGCATCTGAGCAACTGGCACCCAGCAGCACCCACAAACTCCTTTTGCTCTGCAGAACATCTCTGCCTGTGCCTCAAAGGCCAAGCCCCAGAGGGTACAGGCAAGTCCTGCATGTAGCACTATTTCTTTACTTACATGAGATGCAATTCTCTCAGCATCACTGCATGAGCTCAAGGCGTCGCAGGGCTGGAGCGCTCCTTTAGCCAAGTGCTGAGTGTTAGTTTGCTGAGAAAAGGGCTCGCAAGTGAGACAACAGCAGGTAATAAATATACTATGGTCTAATGATTTCCCATAGCTTTAAAAAATACTGTCACTGCAGCATTTGGCCCTGATAACCAAAGGATGCAATCGGGAGAAGGTTTGTAGATAAGCACTAGATTTCATTAAAACCGACCAGCAGAGATTAAAAATGAAGACAAGAAAAGCTTATCAAGACACAAGTCCTCTTCTCAGTTCTATCAGCTCTCCTATTAAACTGTATCATCTCTCCCCAGAGATCTGCCTCGACTGAGCAGTGCTTGGTGCAGGAACAGCAGGGATCAGGTCGGTTTAGTGCCTCCCGGGAGGCCCTTGCCCCTGCTCCCCACCTTGCAGCAGCCACAGAAAGGATGGGCCTCACATGCCAAACAAGACCCGGGAATGAAAGTTCATCTACCAGCAATGGGAAAAATAATTCCCTTGGCGGGAGGAGGAGAGGTCAAGTTACAGTGCAATCTATTAAATGAGTCTGTTTCTCACCGCACTTCAGAAAATAGAGTGGAAACAGCAGAGCGATGACATGAGGTGGAATCACCAGTGAGAAGAGAATCGAGCACCAGGGAGATGGGTAAAAAGCCAAGGGGATGTGGCTGATCTCATTTCCCTCACTCCTACAACAGACACTTTTATTCTGTGCTTCACATTCCTGATAGCACAGACGCAGCCATCCGCAGGGGGTCGAACTGCGGGGTGCTCGAGCCAAAGAAAAGTTATTCAATAACTTCAGACAGGTTTTGATGAAAGCTCCAAAAGCCCTTCCAACTCAGCCGGGCAGTAGCTGTGGGCAAATCAGCTGTTACACCTGAGGAAGGTAGCCTAGTGTGAAATTTTAAATAAAATACATAATGGTTTTCAGACACGTGTTACAGCAAGGAGACCACTGGAGATGATGGAGAGCCTTGTTTGTTGTTTGGGCTTTTGGTTTTGTTTTGAAACAATTTTGCAATAACACCACTTCAAAACAAGCTGCCATATATGAAGTGGCAGAGTCAATATTACATTTTAAATAAAACACTCATTTGTTTCTCATTGTGCCTTCAAAATTATAAGCTTCTTGATTACAAACCCCTTTCTCAGACAACCTCAGATTAAGAGGAATGGTGCTGGCAGCCAGGATTGTTATCAGCATTGTATGATCCTCAGCAATATAGCCACACTACAAACAAATTTGCATACCAGAGATACTTGGGGCCAAACCCAGCGAAACTGCTCATTATTCCTGAGCTTTAACATGGCTCAAAACCATCCCTCTGCCCATTTACCTCTGTCCATTAACCATCTTTCTATTTACTGGTCTATCTTTGATATGAGCAACTGGTGAAAAGTTTGGGGTAAAAACTCCAGAAAGATGAATTTAAGTCAGAACCAATATTTGTTCCAAGACTGTTCCTCAGTCCATTCCATCTACTCCCCAGCTCTCCACAATAAATCACTCGGGCTCCCCATGTACTGCACCACATCAGATCTCAACAGCATAGATCAGAATACACAGCTGTGTTTATGCGAAAGAGAAACTAATAAATGAAAAATTATGAGTGGAAATTGAATCTGCTAGACGAATGCTCAGCAATAGATTAACATATGCTGCATTTGCAGAAAAAAAAGTACTTTAACTCCAGCTTATATTAAATATTGAGATCGCTGAGTTTTCCTCAATGTTCTGCATGTCTTGATATATTGTAAGCAAGCATATTTCATTAGTTGCATATATCCATATCTCTCTAATAACTTTCAAACTCCTGGACTCCTGTCATTTGGACTTATATTTGAAGAGACACTTGAGACCTATAAAGGAAGAGGAAAAAAACCAAAAACCTATACTAAAACCAATATGCTTTCACTGCTTTTGTCAGTGGAAACTTTCTTTTGAGCTGTATAATTGAAAAGCAATGCAGTAGCACAAAATATTACAGGAGATGAGGAACATTTCAGTGACAGCCTTGCAGCCCACAAACCAAAACATAATGCATTGTTTATCACAGATAATTGCAGGCTTTCCATCCCATTTTCATCTTTTTGTTAGCTTTTAAACAAACTCTCTGTCCCAATTTTAGAGACAGGAAATAAGAAAAAATATTTGCATTCTCTTCTGAAGAATATTCATTATTCAGGGTAATAGAGAGAATAAACTGGATCTTCTGCAGAATGTGCTACCCTGCTCACGGTAGCTACCCTTTGCAAGATAAGGTACAAGCCAGTGAACCATCACAACACATTCTCTTTATTTAACTTTTAGGAAGCTGTAACTAAGCTGTAAGCTTCTCTGTTTCTATTCCTTGGCTTTGAATTCATTTTCTGCCTTATTTTAATATTTTCTAAATTAAAAAAAAAAATCCCACCAAAGTCAAACCTTTTTCATGCAGATGAGGATACCAGGAAGTAATTCAGTAGCAGATTTATCCCTGAGAACAGGAATACATTTAAAAACTCACATCTCCATTTTTAATCATTTTTACAGTCTAAGAGGGAACATTTTCTAGTGAGATATTTTTCCTCCTGCCTGGACCGCTCTGAAGAGCAGCCACAGTCTATGTAACATCTGAGCTGATGAAAAATCCACGAGAAGGTCAAATATGTAATTCTGACACCAGTTTTAATCCAGCCTAATTCAGCCAAAGTCATTCAAGGGAGAAAAAACCACAACGGCTTAGTGGTCAATAGCCAAAGAGAACTTTAGCTCACCCCTACGTTACCAATTTCATGGACATCAGTGTTGATGAATATTCTTATTTTCCTTACACATCTATCCATAGCCTGAGTATCTGCACGTATGGCTGATACAACTCATCTCACAGAAGTCAGCAGAACTCCTAATGTTCACCCACTACTGCTGAATTAAAGCTCACTGCCTACCACTCGTTGATAGCAGCTTCTATCCTCAGGTGACCCAGTTTGAACTCCGTACCCATAATTAACAAAAATCTCAGCTCCCCTCCAACGAGATCCCACTGTGGTGCGTTAGGCACATCCTGCAAGGACAAGGGCCAACTAACACAGAGAAACCTGTGCAAAGTCAGCTCTGTTTGCTGACGCCACTCAGGTGTTGCTCGTAGCAGGCGCCTCCTATAACGAGATTTGCAGTGCATTTTTTAGAAGAACACTTGGTTAAATTAGTATCTGCAAACTACAGTGCCACACATGCATAATGCAGTGTGGCAGCTCTGAGGATTCAGTAAGGCTGTGCAGAGAAGCAGCCGTATGAAAAATACAGGTTTTGAAAGTACAAACTTTATGTCTCAAGACACCTGTTACTTGCTCAGAGAATGAATGGAAAACTACCAGAAATGAGAATAGGCATTCTCACCAGGCTGTTCATAATTTACTGCTCCGTTCTGTACTGTCGGACCTCTCTGGTTAGGCCGAAACTGTTGCTGTCCCAAATTCAGTCAGTGGGAGAAAGCCAAGCAGACAGCAGAACCTGGAACCAATCTTAACTTGGTCAAGGTGTAGGGATGTTTGAAGGACAGCTCAGAAGGCGATAAAGGGCATTAAGTGTCTCAGTCACTGATGTGACACTAAGGATAGTGCAAGGTCTGAAGAAGTAAATTGTAATGCAGTCTTGGTCTCTAAAAAAGAAAGAGGATCTTCTTCTCCACTGCAGAAGTAGGAGGATAAAACTCACATCCTTGTGCTTCAAAGGCATGAAACTCCTGCTGCTGAAATGGAGAAAGGACAGTCCTTCAGTTCTTAGTAACACCTGATGCAGCAAAATTTTCAAAAAGACAGAAAAGCAAAGAAAAGAGCAGTGCAGGAACACAACAGGGTTTGAAGGCACAGATTCATAGATTTCAATATTAATCAAGTTAAGGTAGAACTTGTTATTAGAGACTATTGCCTTCAAGTTCCCTCTGTTAATGTATTTATTAATTTGGATATTTTTACACATTTTCAGTACAGAAAAAAAAAGGAGAGAAATTGATTTTAGATTTCTGAACTATGCTCTGTCTTACGTCACTATTTCCATGGAGTTCCAGAGTGAAGCTGTCTGTTCAAAATGCCAAGTAGACATTCTGGAAATGAAGACCAATAAAAATGCACAAACAAGAATTCTGCCTTGGTAACTAATAGACATCCTGTGCTTCTAACTTGCATCCTGCTGCCCGGGAGCCCCAGGGAACAGCCCTGCCATCAGTAGCACCTCAGCCAGACCCCTGTCCACAGCCCTTTCCCTAAGGCTCCCTCTCTGCATCAGACACAAGTGAATATTGTCCCCTCACAACAACTCTCTCATCCTGTTGACAATTCCCAAAAGAGGAGCCTTTGAATTATCAACCAGCCATTTGTACAGCTGAAACAGCAATAAGCCAATACTAGGGTCATAAACAACCGTTCCAAGTTCTTTTTTGTGATAAATTGGTTGCAAACATCCCTACTGGCTCTAGCAGTATGAGGTTGGAAGTCACGAGTGAGCAGAGCAATTCCCACTGCAGCTGGATAAACCCTCCCTTCCCAATCTGTTACAGCTGTAACAAGATATACGTGGAGAAATAGTGTTGATCAAGGTGGAATAATATTTAGAGCAGAATGTCAGGTTCAGCCACAAATAGATTTGCTTGTGGAAGCAGCTGCTACATCCATTAGAATCTTTTAATAAACTGTTATGAAGATTGACACCTTGGAAGTAATTAAGTATTAAGTATTTTTAGGTAATTACTGCAGCAATAACATAAGACGTGCTCATTTTCAGAATGAGGAATTATCTGTAGCTCCCATTGCTGTGCTCCTTTTAATAATTCATAATAGTTTGACACCAGTGATTGTTACTCCAGCTTTCCAACTTTCCAAACAAACTAATAGGAGCAAAAGAAACTGTTTACAGTCCGGGGGAAATCCCACCAGTTTAACATGAGCTGGTTATATGGGACTTCTAGGGGAAAGGAGCACACAGAAGGCATGAGGCCAATGCACTGCAAAAAAAGCCTTTAAGTCAAGATCCTGTGTAGAAGGACAGAAAAAATAGTACAGCAACAAAAGTAGCCATGAGGAAATGATGTCTCATTAACGGGCATGCTGCCACATTTGTTAGGACACTCACACGCTGACTGTGACGAGGACGGGATGTTTTCATCCCATCAGTGCTCACGGACCACCACCCAGAGCAAGCTCCCCACCTTCTCTCTTCCACTGACACCTGAACTCAGATTTGTTCCCCAAGCTCTTTGAAGGGCACAAGTTCATCCTGGATGTCCATCCACCTGTCTGCATTTGCCAAGTGAGCCATCAGGAACTCTCCTGGACCCACACTCATTCCGTGTTCACACAGACAGCACATCTTTCCATCTGCACACAGAGCCAGACTCAGGCTCATGCTGCTTGCGAGCAGCATTTTATCTGCTAATTGTAAAAAATACAAACCCAAACCTACCCATGGGCACACTTGTTATTTTTGCAATGAGCTGCCCAGTTAAACCACAACAGGTTTCCTGTGAGGTTGTATTGACGGGATCTTAACACACAGGTGGGTTTTCTCAGCGCAGGAAAGCTTAACTGTGCTCCCCCTGCAGAGGCAGCGTGCCTACCCTGAAGCTCATTTTAAGAGCAGAGTGACCAGGCCAGATTTCAGTGCTGTCCCACTCCTGCAGAGTGTCACCACTCCAGAATTCAGTGTCCAGGATTCCTTCATCCACCCAGTGTCAACGGGCTGGGCATGGCACCCTCCAGGCCCTGACAGGTTGAGAGCAGCTGCGCTCAAAGAAACTGTTCTACCATCCTAAAAGAAATTTTGAGAATTAAAAAGCGAATAAAAATAAAGACACATCAATTAGACAAGAAGGCCAAACCCTAAAAAATGTTACTGAATTTAAAAAAAACCCAAAACAACAAAGGTTAAAACAAAATGGTCTTATTGATAAAAAAGGCTTCAGTAGTTTTAAAGAGCGGCTTTGGCCTTATTATTTTCAGTAAATCTGGAGGTTTGTTTTGTATTTTAACTTAAATGTCAAGTTATAAATGCACTTTGAACTGAAAATACAATTTAAAAAACCTTTTCAAAATGGGACATTCACTAAAACTAACCATTTTCCCATAAACAGGCTTGGCTTTGACAGAAAAATGTCAGCATAAAACATACCCACAGCTCCGTTCTGAACTGTGTGGCCCCTAATGAGAGGATATTCCTAATGTGACCTTCTGAAAACACCTCTCAGTGCCCCACCGCCCAGGCACTCTCAGAGAGCTTTTTTCCACAGCCTGGTCAGACCATTGATGTTGCTGCTTCATGATTTTTAGCTGCTGCCTCACTCTGCCCTCCCAGCAGAGCTGCTCATCAGGAGAGCTCAGACTCCTTCTCTGCAAAGATGGGGATATTGTTGTTTGGGATGGGTAGATATCATTAGATTAACCCCCACTTTGTCTTCATTTGTTCCCATCACAGCAAAGACGGAAATATCTGCCCCACACACAGCCTCTGCCCAACCCCATTAACACTTGGTTAAAAGAGCCACCAAAGGAGAGATTAACAGCTCCTCATTTATTTTAAAGTGTTTCCTGGTTTGTTTTTGAAATGCACCATCTGTGCTTCCACCACATTGTGCTAATGAAACCTGGCTCTTGGTTCTTTCGGGGCACAAAAGTGATTTTGAATGCACGGGTAGCCGAGAACCTGAACCCGGAGGTTGCAGCTGTGACTGTAGTGTGTGGTAATGGCACATCCACCTTTCCACCTGGAAAAGCTCATCCCCACAGCTCCCAGGAGCTCTCCGAAGGAGGTTGTGAAAAACCCACCAGCAACATCCAGCCTCTTTTACAATTCAGACGTAATGAGGCCAAGGAGATTTTAGCATCCGTAGATTTCAAGTAATGGTCGGTTTCAAACAGCTGGAATTGAGACACACTCTCACAGATGGTTCTTATGTTTGCTTTGGTTGTGGTTTAGCCAGGAGACTTTGGGATAACTGTGTTTCAGGATCCCAAGGCTCTAATGAAGTTGCATTTCCCATCAGCTTTATTTTTATTTGCATTGCTACAGGAGGTACCTTGGCATCTGCAAGACAAGACGGAAAGGCTTACAAAGTGGATCAAAGTGTAGGATTAGGGCACAAGTTGACTCTTCAGATAAATATACAAAACCTGCAACTCAACGGTGCTTTGAAGAGGAATTTTAAATTTTATTAAATCTGTTTGGTGCTCTCTGACTGTGTATTCAAGACAGAAACCCAAGATTTTTATCCTGCTTAAGCGAGCAGTAAAGGTAGTTAAATTCCATACAAATTCTCTCAGACCAAAGCACATTTCTGCAGCAGATAACCCAGATTATGCTAACAAAGCAATGGATTCACTTTTTTTTCCTCCCAAATGGTGATGCTGTTAAAAACACAAAGCCAAGTGACACTGTTCTGGCTAGAAAAAGCCCATCAGTTTTGGCAAAGATTACTCTTATTAAATAGTAATATCTCCATCTGGTCAGAAATTACCATCATGTGGGGGAGACAGAGAAGGAAGGAAAGGAGGAGGAGGAGGAAGAGAGAGTGGGACAGAGGCTTGAACATCTGCCTTTAAAGACATTGTTCTATCTGGTTAAAGTGACACAGTTGTGTTTCTAAAGAGATGAAAAGCTGAACCTAATGTCAGCAGTCTGCCCTTTCCTGAGGAAAAACACCACGAATTTCAACATCTTTTACCCACAAGGTGAAGAGGTACCAGTTATCATGGGAGAAAAATAAATCACAATGTTTCATGTCCAGACCAAAAATTAAGTAAACTCTGGAAAGGCAACAGTAAACCCTGGAAACACAAAGTTTTATTCCGCATTAAATATAAAATAAACCTACTAAAAGCAGGGAAGTAAAAAAAAAAGTTTGAATTATGCCTGAAGATACCTTTGCCATATGTGGTGCCATATTCAGAAATTTCTTTCTAGGCTGCTATGCCATTATTCAATTTGTTAAATTATTTTTATGTTAGTGAGAATGATTAGGTTTCTTGTGCAGTTATTGGGATCCGAAAGGCACCTTTATTTACCTCATTTATCATATACAGCAGCATTCAGCTGAAGTGTAGAGGTAAACAATTTTAAATAGCAATATTCTTGCTAGAATGCAGTCATCTTGACCACAGGAGCTTTGGAAAAATGCAGATTTAAACTGTTCACATTACTGTTTTATCTGCATTTCAGTCTGAATTACTAACTTATCATCAAGCTCAGCAATAAAGAAACATGGAGGGAAGATATTAAATATTTATGCCTACAGTACCTTACAAGTTTTCATTGAAATATTAATTGTAAAACAAAAGCATAACTGTTCCAGCTACCAGGAGTGGTAAAGGCAACACTTAAAGCCAGCCAAGAATGCCACAGCCAACTTAGTTTGGTGTGCTAAAAGAATTGTTAGTTCAATTTAAATTTGTCGAAGGAAATACTTTGAAAATATACATTCAAAATATTTGTCAGTCACTTTGCAATCAGCACCTGCTAGAACTGTTAAACTGTTTGCATGTTACAGGATAAACATAAACTAGGGAAATATCTCCCTACCCTGACTCCTCAGTTTACGCTGAATTTCTGTCACAGGATTTCCTGCAGCTTTGCTCACTCGCACCAGGACCGACACATTAGCCCAGGACTCCAGAGCCTGGCCTGGGCGTGATGGTTATGGCAAAGTAGGTGCCACAGGCAGCCTTTCATCATGCCATTTTCTTAAAAGGTGGTCTGTTCAATCAGAGAATGTCTTTTACAGTAAGTCGCAATTATTTTTTACAAGAAATAAGAGCTTACTGCAATCTGAAAGAAATAAAAGCCAATCTTTGCTGAAAGAGCTTATTATAAAAGGCAACCTGTGTGGGTGAGGAGGGGAGAAATGGCAGCTAAAACGGGCTGAAGAGAAAAATCAAAGAGTAGTGGGGATAAATGAAGAGCAACCTTTACTTCACAGAGATTAAATTATTAATTATCCCGGAGAAAGCCCCGTGTTTACCTCGCACACGTTCAGGGCCTGAACAAGGGCCCTCGTCGGCGCTGCATTATAACAGCGCGGCACACACTGAGCTGGAGCTCAGCTTATTGCATTACAGCGGATTTTAAATACTGCTGCTCCTCAAAGGCAATGATATGGGGTCAAGAACATAATACCCGCTGCAGAGAAATCTAATTCCAAAGCTGGGAAAGTCTCTTCCCACCCCAAAATGGCTTTAGGTATTGAAATGAATCCCGTATTACAGCTAAGCTTTGGTCAAAGCAGAAATTCTGACAGATTTATTACTACCTTATCAAGTGACTTCATGGTTTCAAAAAATACATATATTCTTCTAAAATCCATTTATCTAGGCAGAATTTAATAGTTACAAGAAGTATGCTCATTTAATTGAAATTTGCTCCTAGCATGTTGCTCTAGGGCTCTCTCCATCTGCAGCACCCCACCAAGGCGTGCATCCCTTTATTCCTGCTGTCTATCTTCCACATTCAGAGGCCCACTTAAAATCATGCTAAGGCACTTTCCTTTATGCCTTTGCATTCTCGGAAAATTGCTTTTTAACTTGGGTCAGCTTCAATTTTAACTTTATTTTTTAGGAAATGTTTTTTAATCTGCAGCAGCTCAGCATTTATATACCTCATTTTACAGTGCTGCTCTGGAAGAAATGAAGGAAATGGCCGAGGCCTCATCACCCCAAAGCAGTGCACTATGTTTATCAAATGTGCTCTGAGGCTCTGGGGGAGACAGGGAAAATAGGCTGTAATCTTGGCTCAGGCCCTCCCTGGCCTCCAGCACGGGGTAAAATCGCTGCTGTGTGATGCTGGATGTCAGGACGTGCTTTGTGGCATGGGCCCATTGGACCTTCACTATCTCCAAGCATTTCACTTCTACAAACTTGCTGATTAATGAAGAAAGCTAAAAGCCCTTCCAAGAGCTGAGGACAGCCCTGGAGAAGGGTAAGCAGAAAGCATCACTCAGCTAAAAGCTTTCAGTTGTGTTAGTACACATCTGGAACAACTTGTTCCATTCAGGTCACCCCAAAACAAGCTGACAGGATGCCATGGGAGCCCCGGGTGAGCCCGCAGCCCCTGAGGCAGCTCTGCACCATCCCCCTCGAGCCACAGGCGAGGTGGCACTGGGGCTCTGGGAGTGCCCACAGACAGCACCGAGAGAAGGGTCTCGCAGAAGGGAAACCAGAAAGAGAGTGGATTTAAATTACAAACTAGGAAGACATTCTGGACTGTGGGGGAGGTGAGGCCCTGGCACAGGGTGCCCAGAGAAGCTGTGGCCACCCCATCCCTGGAAGTGTCCAAGGCCAGGTTGGATGGGGCTTTGAGCAGCCTGGCCTGGTGGAAGGTGTCCCTGCCCGTGGCAGGGGGTGGGACTGGGTGATCTTGAAGGTCCCTTCCAACCCAAACCATTCTATGATCCTGTGATATTAAGAAAACAGTGTTCCATATAACTGAGACTGCAAACATAAAACAAATCTTTGACTAAAAGCATATTAGGAAAGGAACTCCTAACCAATTCATGGATGTAGGCTACACACTGAGCTTCTAAAGGTTAACGAAGAAGCATTTCACATATATATTCTTCTGGGTTTGGTTCCCATAATAAATTCTTAATGTAGAGGAGTTGATGCTTCATATTTCCTTTTGTCCACTTCCAATCACAGTGCCAAGTGCACTTATCTGAAGGACATTATTTTAATGAAGTCATTTGTGCCCTTAAAAATTAATATGTCAGAGCAGTTAAAGTCTAGTGACTGTACCCAAACCAAATAATGTCTAATGGAGAAACGCAGTGAGAAAAAAATACAGCCTGAAGTCAAGGTTAAAGTAGTTAACCTTAGGAAAAAAGAGGGAAAAGAAAAGCCAACACCAATTATATGTCCCCTTGACACACCATAAAGGATACCATTACATCGTCATCACCCTACTGCATACAGCTGTGAATTGAGATTATTAACCATCACTCTACTGTACATCGAAGGCACCAGGAAATTTATCTTCATTTGAGGAGATAAAAATGATATTCTTGTGGTCTAGAGACACTTGATCTAAGAAAAGCCCCTTTAGCAGCACAGTACCAGAGCTGCTCAGAGAGCCATGACTAGCACAGTCCTTTTTGCTGTAAAGAGTTTCGTGCAAGCTAAACACATTGCAAAAATATGATGCAATATTCACTCTTCCTGTTCTTTAGGCTAAGTCACACAGAAACTGCTCTTTAATTCCACCAGTGCAGGAAAATTCTTCACTCATTCTTTGTATAAAGCCACAACAGACTGTTGTGGTAGCAGTTCCTTAAATTAGAACAGCTCCAACTCAGGGCTTCCTGTCTTTGAATAATTCAGCTTTTCCCACGTTCAGGTAAAAGTGAAGCATGTACCATCTAAAATGCCAACAACACACAAGGAAACAAAGTGCACCTGTTGATGTGCTACTACTTCATCACTTTTCTTACCCTGACATTTTCTTCAGTGAATGCCATCATTCCGATGAGCAGTGACAGAAGTAGAGCTGGTCCCCTGTGAAATGACAGGAAATGTTCACAGACAGAACTGAGGCTCCTTCCTTCAACATTCCAGCAGATGTGCCACCCACAAACTCACTGCCCTTTGGTAGTGGGAGGGGATTCCTAGCTAAGCATATGGAAGTCTAAACACATCAAGAGTTAATTCTCTGTCCGAATTTCCTGATATCCAACACTCCCCACCTCACTCCCAACAAATGGACAATATTCTTCTCTCCTGCAGGGAAAGACCATGTCCACTGGAACCCAGCAATCTAACACCACAGCAGCTCACTTAAACTGCTGCTCACATGTGGGTTTTCTTCATTATTAGCTGCAAACGTTTCCAGACGAGAAAAGCACAATCACATTTGCAGAGCCCATCACAGATATTTACGCGTTCTTCTTCTTGGCCCGTGGAATTTACCGGCTTGATAAACTCCCTTCCCCTTTTAACGCAGCTTAGCAGTCTCCAAGGTGCACCTCCAAACCAGATTAATGTACCTCCAGAACATTCATAAGGTAAAGAAATGTAATTTAATTTGTGATTGCATAAACCAGTCACGGAAGCCTCCCAAGAAGCCTGAGTTTTCATTTCTTTCATAGTAGACATTTAATTATATGATAATTACTTACAGCTTGCAGCTCAGCTTCTACTTTTATGAAATATAAATTGCTCTTCACTCAAAAGTGCAGGATGAGCATTTAAAAGGCTTCATTAAGTAGGTTTTAAGATTTTTCTGACGACTTGCTTTAAGCTGCGGAAGGGAAAGCAGATGTACCTGTAAACTGAAACTTGCTTCACAGAAGAACAAAGTAGAATTGCTAATGTAATACCAGGATGGATGAGCCTTTACAAGAAAAAAATATTAACTTTTAACAAACACATTTTTTTAAATAACAAACAAAATATCTCTGTCAAGCTGCATGATAAAAGGGACCAGAAGGGAAGAAGCAGTATTGCCAGACTCAGACATGAACAACAAATCTTTATTCTAAATTTCCAGAGCTTGGAAACCTGAGGTTGTGTCAGACTCACACAGTTATTAAAGCAGCCCGACCAAAAACCCACCAACTCATTTGTGGCTGCCTAAAAGCCTAGAAAACAGGAATTATGAAAGCAGAAGTAGGAAGACAAGAAAAATAACTTCACATGAATTTATGTATTGTAATTCTGTGACTGTTTTGACCTTGCTTTTGATTTTAGACCATCAGGAGATTGCGGTGCTGGTTCTTCTGCCCTCTCATGTGTTCACAGTGCTACAAGACTCGACCCAGGAACAAATATATGAGGACACAAAATCACCAAAGGCTGCTACAAAACATTGTGCAGGTGTTGCTGCTGTCCGGTGGCCACACAAATATCTCACGGTGGTGGCAGAAAGATGCTGTTTGCTGCAAATCCTGCAGGAAACCATGACCCAGACAGGCAGCACGTTCTTCTGCCACAGGGTCGTGGCTCCTTCATCCCAGACAGGAGAGGTGAGCTGAGAAACTCCACCTTTTGGAACTCCAACAGGTAAATTTTTCTTATTTTAGATCAGTAGTTGAGTATGCCCATACTATTAATTACGTCTGGATCCATTAAACATGAATATACAAAATGAGACAATAAAACTAATACACACAACCTGCCTGTAAATTCTGCTTGGCAGCTGTTTGCCACCCTCCAAGTCAGCACTTCAGAAGAGAAATTCTCTCTGGAGCAGAGGAACACAAAACTAGAGACTTGCCTGGACCAGTGCACTGTTAAGGAAACGACGCAGATCTAAAAAACACAGATGGAAAGACTCAGTCAAACTGCATTAAGTCTTTGTATGGACACTCTCACTTGGAATTAAAGTACCCCTGGCTCAAGTGAGGCTTATTAATTCCCAAGGGAAAACAAAGCTTATTATGATTTTTTGTCATTTAAATTCTGAAGTAACAAGTCTACCGAGAATTTGATCATTTGGTTTAAAAGGTACTTTGGAATAATTTTCCCAAAGGCTCCCATCTAGAGCAGCATTTGCAGACTGCAGTGTCTTTTCAGACATTTTACAGACACTGCAGTACTGAGCACTCACATCACCCCAGAGTCGCCTCTGTGCAGCAAGGGAATTCAGCTTACTGTTTTTCCTTCTCCTGGAGATGATATACCCCAAAGAGACATATTTAAGTGTGATCATGGGCAAGCAGCCCCACAGACACTGGTCTTTACACAGAGGCTGTGAACAGTGCTCCTAATGCACTGCTGGCTGGGGTCAGCCACGATCCAGGGGAAAATAAAGAGCCAACACCCCACAGCAAGCTGTGCCTTGGCTGGAACGGGCAGAAAAGTTCATCTTTATTTTATATAGTTTACAAAAGGGCAGAAAATGCCATGCCATTTCATTCTGAACAGCTTCTTCCATTATCTACTGCAGCACGTAGCACTTAGCAGCTAAATAACAGCAAAGGAAGGAAATTAAGAAGTATAGAGGAGCAAAAGGAGTTGTATTTCCAGCTGAGACGTGGAGAGAATTGAGAGACAGTGAAAGGCTGCTTCGAGTAGGACTGAACACATCTTCTGTACCCTTAATCACACCAACACAGGCTGCTGGGGTCAGGCTCTCAAATGCCCATGTATTGATCAGTAATGTCTCAACCTGTGGAAATCAGCTTAGTGCTGAAACAAAAGCTACCTGGCAGCACATAAAACATTTAGAAGCATTCTTTGAGCACAAGTGCTGAAGGAAGGTGTGCCTGTGGGCTGCCCAGCAGCATAAAAGGGTCTCTCCCAAAGGGAAAATGCTACTTGGAGCTACTGTGAGACCTGACACACTTTTGGCCACACACTTTGCCTTGAAAGGGGACAATATTTTCTACAGCTGCTTCTCTGAAACTTATCTCGTGTGCAGAGAGGGAAGAGGAGGGTCAGGGGACTGGGACACATCACTGCCTTCTGTGTCCTGGCCTCTCTGTACTACACCTGTTTCCATACCTCACCAGGAGGATCATTCAGTGAAATGGTTTGCAGGCAGTGGGGAGGTAAGGAGAACACCTGATCACACAGTCCCATAAAAATAAAAGGTATCTCTTTTAAGTTTCATTCAATCTGGCTGAAATTTTGCATCTGCAAAAACTGCACCATTAAGACTGTAAGAGATAAAGTTGTAATTTAAATCTATAATTGAAACAAAACTTCTAAGGAGCAATTTTTTATTCTTTCCAATCTGTTCTTTTAACATTTTATCAGTTTAAGGCCGTTTTAAAGCCCATAGCAAGATATAACACCCACACTCTTCCCAGAAAGTGAAGTAGCAGGGCCTCAGACAACATCTGCCATCAGGCAGGTGCACTTTGTGCTCCAGTGAAGAATGTCCCATTTTTCATAGTTGGATACTGCTAGGGAACCTCATTAGAAACCAAATTACTACCTGCATCAGGTTTACACTAATGTATTGACATCTACAGCACTTGTTAAATGAACCATAAATCCAATACACTGAAGTCATTTTCAACTGAATCAAATCAGGTTTCAGTCAAAAGAATTACAATTGTTATAATACCTAATGCTTGGCACTTTCCTGGTGTCTCCAGCTAGATCATTTCAGACACAGAGAGAAAATTGTGAACCCATGAAACGGCACAAGCTAAATTGGACACACTGCAAGCATACTAAACACAGGGCTAGGAGTTTGAGGATGATAATTGGCTCTAATTGACTACTTGGTAAACCTACCCAGGCATCCACAGGCACACTCCTTACTAATCTGCTTCCAACAGATGCTATTTTCTTCTCCTTAGTTAATTTATACTTTCTTGTTATAAACCACGTTGTTTGCATTTCACAGAATCTTTTCATTTTAAATCTTTACCTCCTAGTCCCTCTCCAACGTAATGGCTTCATGGGACCATGGGCCCAGCTGCAATACATAAGGACCAGGCAGCAGCACTGTGCACAGCCCTGCTCAGAATTCTTTCTCAACAGGAAGAAAAGTGCCTTCCAGGCCTTGGGAAGCAAATTCCCACTCATGTGTTGTCTCTTCCCCTCATAGCCACCACTGGTCTCCTTTTAATGCTGATCTAAAAGACCTTGACCCACGTGCGAGTGAGGACAGCATTAACCCCTAATTTCCTTTTCTCTCGGGAACAATGATTTCCTAGTAAATCCAGGTCTGCCATCCAGCGCCTGGCCATGTGCACAGTACAAAAGGGGATGTCAGCAGAGAGGACAAAGCCAGTTTCCCCCTGTCCTGCTCCTCCAGCCTACCTTTTCAGCTTGTTTAAACCAAGACATTTGAAAGGCCTAATTCAAATTCAGTACAGCTACGAATTTGAACTAGCAGATTTGTCCAGCTAGATTTTCCTCCAGCCTCACACAGACACTTTCCCTAAGTGGCCTTAGTTCTGCTTAATTCATTTCCCAGAAAGAGAAAACAGCAAAATGTAAATTAAAAAGGAAATATATACGAGCCAGCTCCTCTATCGGCATAAATTGAACCTGGTACCAGTGAATTACTCTGACACGTAAGTGTCTGAGGAACCAGCTCCTTATCAGGAGTTTATATAGATTAAATTCATTTACTAGGCCACACCATAAACAATCTCTTTTGGCCTCTTGCTATCTAAACTCCAGGCAGAGTGCAAGTCCTCCTCCTGTGGTTCTGTGCAAGTCCTCCTCCTCCTGCCCTTTGCTTGGAGCAGGGCTGTCTCCATGATCCGCCCCAGCAATAAAGAGATGCCCCTTGGAAGAAGTAGCCACGCAAAAGAATAAAAGGCCACATTAAATTTATGCAGCCTGGAAGCAGTTCTGCTGATCAGTCAGAAATAATTGGTGACCTTCTATTATGAGAAGAAATAACCTCAGTAGAAGGGGTGGAAACTACTTGCTTCCCTTCGTGCATAGAGCTGGATTGTTTGGGGAGCTGAGGCTGTCCAGCTGGATGGTGCTCTCACACCTCTGGCCACTTTCCATCCCCACTTACCATTTTCCACAGGGCCTGTGCTGCTCTCAGCCTGCTTCTGGAGGACTCTAGCAGAAAGTCACCCTGCCAGTGTATTCAAGGACACTTTTGCAATGCACTGTTACTCATCTGACACATTTCGAGGCTGATGATGAAAGTGAGGATCACCCACACAGTGCATCTCATTCCCACATTGTTGCTGAAATGCTGGATCTGCCCCTAGAACAGGCGCTTGAACCTCCCGAGTCAGCCCTCTGGCAGGGACTCAGCCTGTCCCCTGCACCCAGCACACGGGCAGGTCTTGGACCAGGACAGGCTGGCACAGCTCAGCAGAAGGCAGTGGGTCATTTGCTCAGTGCGTTTGCTATCAAGTGAAAGGTCAGACACTCATTGTGGAAAAACTTAGAAAATTCTGGTAAGCTGAGGTGAAAACACAGCCTCAAGCAGAGTGAAGATGGTTAGAGTGAAGATCACGCTTACCTTGGAACAGATTTGTTTTCAATTTCTTCTTCCTTCCAATTCTCAAATTCTTTTCTGTCCCACTCGGTTTTCCAGTACGTTGTGAGTTTCTTACTCCCCTGTGAACAAACTTCTTGCACACAGGTTTCGTATAGGTGCTTCCCTGGACTGCTCAGTCTGCAACAGTGTCCGTCAGGAGATGGATGAGGATGCCATGCTGCTGGCATCAACTCACCTCAGCCATTTCTGCAGTGAGCTGGGAAGGCTGCGCCCTCCTCACCACTTCAGTCCACAGCCAACTCTCCTACACTTTAACCATGGTCATTTTATCCCCCTCCACCCTGCAAAATAAAAGAGTAGGCATTAATCTACCAACTGTAAGGTTGCTTTGCATCCTACAGAGCCAGCTGCCATGGGACACCTGCATGGGATGCTCACCAGGCAATCGAAACACTGGTGGGATAACCAGCACCGTGGCTGATGCAGGAGCTAACTGGAGATCTCCGTTACCAAGTACATGAGAAAGAAAAATGTCTGTGATTTCACTGTAGCTGGGTCTATAACACACATCCTCTGTAAACCACATGTTCTCCAGGGGATTAGGGGACCACATGACTGCACTGGGCTTCCCTTGATAGAAGACAAAAAAGCTGCAGGGCAAGCGGAGAACGGAGTCAAAGAAAAGCCTGGTCCATTGGGCAAAGGGAAAGAGATTCAAACTATGTACCAATGAAAGGGCAATACCAAGAAATTGAGGTTAGTTCAGAGGCAGTTACAAAAGCTCAGAACAAAGAGTGGCTACATGAGACTTTAAAAACTAGTAGCAGATCTAGAAATAAAAGCCAATCTTAAAGTGAGTTGTAAAGGAAATACATTAAATCCCCAACACAGTAACAGGTCAGAAAGGTCATTTCACTGTAGAGCCCTCCAAATACAACACAACAAACAAGCTTGCTAATGCTGAGAGAGTCAGGATAATTTTCCTGTAGTACAGTGTCCGTGCCCAACCATAGTGCAAACCAGCCAGAGCCAGGGCATCGAGTCACATAATCAGCTCAGGAGGATCAAAACACCTTCCAAACATCTTTGATGAAGGCTTCTGACTTTTGAATTACCTGCTAGGCTTCAATTTATTATTTTTGATGGCAGTCTTTTGTTTTCATCCAAACTAATTATGCCCAAATCAATGGTAATGGTAGATTTGGCATCAATTATCCCTGTAGATGCTCTCAATTTAAATCATCCTTTTGCACACAGATAATTCCCTTGGCTGCCTCCCGCCAGAGCATCGACACCTGAGTATTTATTTCCCTAAATATTTTTATGCACATCATCACTGACATTTGATATAAACTACAGGAATATAAACAGCTTCCCCCTCCTGTGCTGTCCAGAGACATCAGAAGATGGGCTCCCTCAGCAGTGAGCCACTGTCTAATAGTCTGCTCAGAAACGGCACTGAAACTGAGTTGTGTTCACAAAATCTTTCTCAGTCACAGACCCTGTACCAGACAAGGTGTCCAAGCAGATCATTTGTGGAGTCTTACCAGTACAAGATGAGATTTACTGATGTACTAGACCGGTGTCTCTTCATTGACCTCAGTGGAGAGGCAAGAGTTCAAAAAAGCTGAAAACTGTCAGGGTTTTTTGCATAAAAAGAAAGACTTCTGCACTTTTGCAGCTGCCTCTCTAGTTGTTCACTTCTCCAAGTCTTCCCTGGCCTGGAAGGGACTACTCAATTCTGAAAGAGAAGCAAAGCCCACAGTGATTGGGATGACAGATGGATCCACCTGCTGGCATAAAGATCATGTTTTCTATCTATTCCACTTCCAAATCAGAAAAAAAATAAAAGAGTTGTCTGTTGGAAGTGAAAGGCTCCTACATTATCATTTACATTATTATGTTGTCCACCTCTTTCCTCACATAAAAATCAGCTAGGTCACCTGACTTTCACAGGAAAAACCATAAGCAAATACATGCAAATATTTTTTCTGATATTCTGACTCAGAATGTAAAAATCATCTCAAATAGCCCCTCTACATTTGAAAGTTGTGTTTACTTCTGAGACAAATAGGATTAGTCTCAGTGACAGATTAATTTGCTTTTTGATACAGAAAAAATGCTCTGTGGGATAAACACAAACACTGCAGGCTCCGGAGGATTGCAGGAGAGCATTTCACCTCCAGGTCACTGGTTCAGGTTCCATCTGGAGGCAGGGACAGAAGATTTTTTAATGTCTAATGTTCAATGGTCTATGTGAAATGAGTTTTGTTGTTGGGCCTTCACTTCAAGTAACACTACTGAGTGTCTTAGTGGTCAAGGGCTGGGCAAGTGCAGTGAGCAGCGAACCCTCCTGCTTGCTGAGCTCCCGTTCCATAAAGGAGAGTCTGCTCTTGAGCTGGCTGTAACGCAGTTGTTTGGTAACAAAACAAAGGATTTCTTGACACTGGGGCTTATTAGCTCGTTGCTTGTCACCAGAATTAAAATTGTTCTAAGGGAATGCTGAAGGCAGCATTTATAACCCACAAGAAGCGGTTAAAAACTCAGATGTGATTCAGAGGTGAATAGGCTACTCCCCTCTAGAAGTTTCTCCGTTTTTGCCTATTTGCAGATATGTGGGTTTCTCTAAAGAAATACATACAGTCCCAAAGCCTAGGAGGCTGCAGTTTTGGACCATTTCCAGAAGCACCAGATGAAACACATTGCACCTGGAAAGGTCTGCTGTGGGCAGATGGAAATAAGCAATAAGCCATTTTTCCTTTATGTAATCCCACACCGCCACTAACACTGCCCAGAGGCCTCATTCCCTACCTGATATGCGTATTGAGTTACTTTTACTCCTGTGACATAACACACTTAATGCATTTTAAAAGCAAAAGGCTACTTGAGATTTCCCAAATTGAAACACTGTTTTAAAAGCCAGAACCTGAGACACTTTGTTTCAGGGAGAAGACTACTGCTCCCAGGAAGGCTGCTCTGTCGACCTCAGCAGAGTCCCAGCAGCAATAAAGGCGCCGCAGTCAGTCACTGAGAGCAGCTGTGCTGAGCACGGGGCTCTGCGGGAAGGGGAGACAGTGGAGAGGGAATGCAGAGAGGCTGCTGCATCCTCCCAGCCTCAGGGCCTCCTAAACCCACGCTGCAGACGCCAATGTGATCCTCAAAGAACCAAGAGCTGCTCTGAGGCTCTTCTGGTCACCTTGTCCCACAAAGTGCATCCTTTCAGGATAGCTGTAGCCATACCTCTTCCCCCAGTCTATGCACATGAGATGAGAGAGGGGAAGCAAAAGGCAACATTGCGCTTTGCCTGCAATGAGCAGAGGAAGTAAGAAATTAACTTATGTGTTTTCCAGATCTTGCCACGATGCTGTATAAAAGAAAAACAGGTTCTTGCACCAGCTACCCACCCATAACAATTTATAGCACCTGATTTGGGGGCATTAACCTGTGCACACAAAATGTGTCAGTTCTTATTATTCACTGTAAACATGTCATCAGCATGGAAATATGCTCAGCAAGGCTACTGAGGCTGGTCCTGAAATTGTAAACAGCCCATTAAATAGAAGCAGTAAATACTCCAAAGTGCTGTAGATCTTGGTCAGTTAAAAAGCACTGGACAGACTTTAAACCACAAAAAATACTCGGCTCCGTCTAAATCCCCTTCTTGCAAACCAACCCAACGCTGCACTGCAGGAAATTGAGGGGGGAAAAGCAAGCAGGCAAAACCCACACAAGGACAGAAAACACAGGAGCACTTTCATAGCTGCTGGCTGCTGGAGCAAACACCAACACCAGCATGAGAAGCACTCCTCTGAAAGAGACAGATGAAACACAGGCAGGGGATGCCTATGAGCACACATCCTTGTTCAGATCAAAGGTGTATCTGAGCCGTCTCAGGCAACAGAAACAGGAACAGGCTCCACTGGTGCTAACTGGAGATTTTGCACCGGAACACAGAACCGTGTAGGAGGCAGAAACAAGACATGGTTATCTCGTTTATAGGAGCATTTTTGCCAAGACACAAACATCTAATGCAGCTGGTCCCGTGTAACCCAGTCTCTGGACCAGTGCAGATGCTGGGACAGGATGGGGACGTGGGTTCTCACCACTACAGAGGAAATACCTGAACTGATTTTTGCAGGGCTGGAACTCAGCCGATCCTCACAGCAATTTACACTGCTCTCAAGGATAGAAACCACATGCTTCTTTCTTTACCAAAGACCACAAAACTTCATTTACTCCCCTGATTGCGTTAACCAATATGAAACAAAGTAATTTTTAATAAAGTGTGCCATGGCAGAGAAAAATTGATACAATCACAGAGCCGGTATAATAGGATTTAATTCTGCTTCAGATGTGCTAGTTTTAATAAAAAAGGATTGAGCAAATCTAAAATAAATTACACTGAAAGGTCAGGCTTATTGCTTGTACAGTTATGTTAACTCTTCCACAGACATTTTTACAGACTGTATTTATGAGACCTTTTGATTTTCAGAAGAGGTATAAAATACATCTGCAATTTCCTCATTATTTGCAGCAATGTTTCTTCTACAAGTGTCATTTCTCGGTACTTCAATATAGATTTATTTAACGGACATCTATAAAAAATGATGAGTTATTTATTGGGTGGTTTTGTTAAATTAGTGAAACTGTAATTCCCAATGGAAACTTAAACCCAACTAGAAAAAAATTTGTTAAGGGAATGATGATTCCCATTTGTGTGCCAGTGACACTCGTGATTTCTTACTCGTTAATCATTCCACCAGCATGTCATTTATTCAATAGAAAGCAAATCAATTACTTATTTTTATATATAGCTAAGGCCCTGATACTGTGAACTACTCAGAACAGCCATGAATTGGAATGAACTGTAGACACTGAATCTTATTACAAGGCTCTTATGAATATTACAGCAGCACCTCGAGAGCCTACCCAAGATCATAGCCCACATCACTTAGCGATACCATAACCCAGAGATAAATATCCATCCTGCCCCTAAATACACGGCATAAACAGGCCTTAGAGAGGAGAGAAAGAGCAGAGAGTCTGCAGAGAAAGGAGCTTGCTGCAGTCCCAGGGGAGACACAGAGCAGCACGGCAGTGTCCCAGCTCACAGTCCCAGGGGAGACACAGAGCAGCACGGCAGTGTCCCAGCTCACAGTCCCAGGCTGCCGCTCTCCTGCCCTGCCCAAACCCTGCAGGCACAACCAGGGACTCCAACAATGACACCAGTCCGTTCTTACCCAGTTCCTTGCCATTGCCATGGCTGCACAAGTCCATTGTGTACGAGCACAGATGGTCTCTGCTGCTTCTCGGTTGTTTTACCCAACTCAGGTGAACATGAGACCTCACACTTGGAAAAAGAGCTGTCAGTCCTACATCAGTCTCGATATAATATCTAGACACGACAAGCTCAATTCTCTACAGCCACACCAGAGAAATCCTGCTGGATTTGACCAAAGAAACTATTGGAAAGAACAGAAAATCCAAGCCAGTTTTTGTATGTCTGTATCCACGCTTCAGGGAACCTAGGCACTAGTCCGCCAGCAGTGAGCACAGGCAAAGCAGGCTGGACTGTGTCACCACATTTAAAAGTAAAATCTTGGGTTCACTGTGAAGTTCTACTCAACACTCGCACCAGCGAAGAGTGTCTCCAGCATCAGGAAACTGCACACGACCACCCCTGGCATGAGCAGGATAATAAACACCTGACACAGCAGCCAAGGACTTTCCCGGGAGGTCTTGGGTTTTAAGAGTCACTTCAATTCCAAAACACTGATTTTTATTTCATTCTAATGAAATGAATGACTAATAGGTGACTGGGAAACTGGAAGAGGGTGTTTTGTCCTCATTTTTCTATTTGGAAAATACAGCAAACCTTAGAGATGCCTCCTCAAATCTGCCTCAACAGCTAAAACACCTACCAAGCTCTAATACATCAGTTCATACACACTTTTTCTTCTGATACCACTAACCCTGACAAGATATTTGTATCTATTCCCACCTATATAAGATAGAGACACAAACTATAGTGTCTGCAGAGGCCCTGCTACGTACAACCTGCAGTTACTGCTGCTGTGACTGATACACATCCTCTCATCTCCCACAGGAACGTGGTCTCTATCTGACAAATCTATTTTGTCTTTTATTTTAATTGGTTTCCTGCCAGCTGGGCTCTGCATCCATTTGATCAAGTGAACTATGTCCTCAATCAACTCTTCTCCTTGATTTTTTCCCTCTCTGTTTTTAAAAGCAATGGCCCAAGACCATGAAAGCAGTAAAAAATATTGCATTTTCTCAACTTTTATTACTACAGCTAATTCCCAATGAGAACAAACATTTCTATACCAACCCTCAAACAAAGCTGTCAAAGCTCTTTAAATTAAAAATAATTTATTAATGCAGAGAAACTGGCAGCGCTGCTGCTCTCGGGCTGTAGGCACCTTTCTTCATCCAAGAGCAACTCCAAAAACCGAGATGCATAACCCACTACCGCAGTGTGAGCAAGGCTGTGTTGAACACACTCCTCCTGCTGCACTAATTACAGAGGAGACTCCTCTCAGCTGTCCCGTGCTCGGCACACGCAGCCAGGCTGGGAGTGACAGCCTTCCCAAGGGCTTCATCTGGCCCACACCAGAACACCTGGTTCTGAGCAAAGAATGGCACATCCACTCCAAACCCCAGGAATCAGTTCGAGTGCAATCAATGGTTTCATTCCAGTCCAGAAGATAGCTCTGATTTGCATGGGGTGTATCAGTAGGGTGTTATTAGCTCCATACTACTTTTAGTTTCCTCCAGTGAAGAAGAATTTCTGACCACCTCCACACACACTGAACACTGCAAGGAGCCTTCTGTGCAGAGAAGATGTCGATTTCTGAACTGTGATGGGTCTGCCTGTGTACAATATTCATGGATGGGCACTGGGACCTGGGATCAGACAGCCAACCCCTGCACTCCAGGCTTTTAAACAAACTCTTAAGCCAGGATGCCTGACAGCCGGCATTTTAAGAAAATCCTGCAGCACCCAAGAAATAAACAGACTAACATTACTCTCGTGTTTCTGATTCTGCCTCGGGTTCACTACAAAGTAACTCGCAGCTCAATAAACTTTGACATGTTTTCATGTTATAAAAACAAAGACAAAAACTTATTTATTCACTTTTTACCTCATACATCCCAAATCAATAATTGCATCTATTGATCGATGACAAATTCAAAACTTTAATTTACATTGAGTACCATAACCTAATAAGATGGCAACAACTGAGTTTGTTGAAATCGATTTTTGTTTCCAACAGAAAATCTTCAGGCCCACAGCATAATAAGATGCAGTACATGGAGCAGTTAATTACCAATGAGTATCACAAAAAGCTAAAATTAAATTTCTTTTTGAATATTGAAAGAAAATGCTGAGTCTCCAGGGCTGACATTTAGGAAAAAGAAATTTCTTGTACCTCTTCCACATGTTCATTCACGTAACGTTAATCAACCCTTTGTAACATAAATAAGTAAAATTATTTCAGAGATATGTTTGTATAGAAGCCATAAATTAATGCTGACACATTTTGAAAGGGTAGGCGTTTTTCGGTGTTTTTTTCTTTTAACATTACAGCAACATAATTTTAATAGTAAGTCCCTGAAGAAAAGTCTTGCTTTTTGTGGTGCAGAGGTGCCTGCCTTCAAGCAGTCATTGAATGTGCTCCACTACAAAGCCAAGACAGACCTTACAGGCTGGCTCTGAGCTGCTCTGAGTGTCACATCGGTGCCACATGAGCTATAGCTCAGTTTAAACTTTGATAGAGGCCTTTTCAGTTGAACATAATGCAACTTCTGGATGGAAAGACCTCCTCAAATCACCTCTTATGTGGCAACTAGCCAGCCAGCTAGGCAGTTTGCATGTGTGTTTGGAAAGGAGTGGCAACGCTGAGGAGACAGCTGGACTCCAGCCCTGTCAACACAGAAGTCCAAGCAATTGCACAGAGCACCTCAGTATTGCCACACTTCTGGCCCTGTTCACGGCTCTCCATCTTCCCAATTCCTCCTTTCAGATCCAACACCACCACCTGAGGTCTGAACGGGTGAGAACATGGGAGCTCTGTAGGCAGGAAAGCCAGAGAGGAGCAAAGCCCAGCGGTGCCTTCACAAGCTGTACTCCACACCAGGCACACCCACAGCTCCAGTGCCTTCCGAACTCCATGCACTCAGCAGCAAGTTACAGTAGCTTTACTTTAAATTTCCATTTACTAGCAATAAAACCAGATAGATTTAGCCATCAATCTCTAGTTAATTACACACAGATTTTCCCAGCCCAGCTCTCACCCCTGCCTGGCGCAGGCAATTTTTTCCAGGATTCAGCCTTTCCGCTCCCCATTTCAAATGTTGGAAGGGGAGCCTGCTGTGAGAGCAGGGCTTGCACACAGACTGGGAACTGTGCCAAGACACCCCGTCTGTTAATTTGGACAGCTTTCCAAGGAGCCTCCACATGAAAATATCCACAATGTCAACTGACCCAGCAGGATTTGAAATAAGGTCTAGAAGCAAAGGCTGAGTCCCAACTAGGAGTGCATCACGTACCTGTGCGTCTTCCTGCTCCTGACTTCACCACCAGCCAGTACTTAAAGCAGGTTATAACAACATCTGGCAACTTCTTGTTTCTCCTCCATTCTCCAGCCTCGTGAGCACTGCCCAGCAGCACAGCTTGGCATCAGGCTCCAGGATGGTCCAATTAGTGTGTCCCGAGGTCAGGCAGGCTCCTCACAGCAGAGCAGCAAGTGCCTGGGTTTGCAGCCTCCAGCCAGGACATGGTAACCAAGGGCAGCCTCACAAGGACCACGGGGCAGAAGGGAACACCACAAGCCACAGCTCCCTTTGTGCGAGGGTACAGGACACTGAATGAAAATGACAATCCACGTCTGTAATGATACAGGGCCCTCGAGGCTTCCGAGCCAATAAATGGCCTCATTCAGCTCAAGGACCAGGCACAAGTGTCACCTCTCAACAGAGAGAGCCAGAAGACTTTTCCTGCCACCCAGAGCAGAAATTGGGCAAGCACAAGGCCAGGTCAGGTTTAGGGTTTTTGAGAGGAACTGACTGAAGGCCAGGGGAGGCGGGGCAGAGTAGGCAGGGAACGCACAAATGCTTGTACCAGCACCTAGGCTAAAAGAGCCCTGTAGCATCAGGGCTCCTGAAGTGAACATCATTCCACACCTTCACCCAGGTTATACCCCCAGCTGAAACACCCTTCTGAGCCAATTAAAACAAACAAAAAAATATATTCCTGATCAACAGCCCTCCATGAACAAAGACATGAAAATCAAAGCATCTAGAAAATCAGGTCATTTCAAGAAAATGAAAGCGCTGCAGTTGTAAGGAAACAGAAGTAACAAAAGCCTCACTGGATTCTAAACCCTCAACGGAAAGTCATCTCTCGAGTAACAGCCACCTGGTAAGCTGAAAAATGATAACACATAACAAATGCCATTTACCGAACGGATGGGTGGTATTTAAGATTTTGTGGCCTTCAGCATTGTCCACCTAATTAACAAATGAGAAGATAAATGAATATGACTTTTCAGACTGTTTTCTTATAGCAAGAAACTGCCAAGAACTGTTTGTTCCCTGCAGAAGCTGTCTACAGCCTGACCTTCCCCAAAACAGAGCACACGAGAATGATCATCCCGTGTCAACGCCGAGCCCCACACCCACTGAGTAGCTCTCAGACAGGATCACTGCTCCATCTAAAAGTTCTGTTGTTTGAACAGAGCATCTCCTCCAGGAGGGTTGGCAGGTACTTCTTCCAAGAAAATCTTGGAAACAGTAGACTTTGTGCTGGTAAACTGCCCTGAAAATATGCAAGAAGTAGAAACTAGCTGTGGGGTCTTGCTCAGACTGGCAGGGAACAAAGCTGTCTGGAAGAACTATAGCTCTTGTAGTGAACCCAAAAATTGTTTTGGCTGCTACTGAGGACAAGGTAAGGTGGAACCACATGTCTGTTCCCAGCTCCTTCATCCTGGTCTAGGTGCCTCACCTGAAAAAGAGCGAGGTCTATCAAAAGTTCAGTGTGGAGCAGACAGAATTGCTACCAGCCAACACCAGAAAATCTGGTCCTTTTTTTTTTTTAGGTCATCCTGAGGAAAAAAAAGGTAGAAAACTGAGCATTCATTGAGGGCATGCACCTCTCCAAGCATAGTAGACCAATAACTGCAACAAAAAAATTCATGTTTCCTACCACTGTGCCAGCTGGACTTAAGCTCCAAAGTATTTCATTTTAGTAACACACCAGAGGTATGAAATAAAAGGGAACCAGCAATACACTTTAATAAAGGATCAACATACATTGTGTAACAGTGTACTAAGAGACAACACAGGCAAGGCTGTCACAAAAACACAGGCACTACTAGTATAGTTGTAGATTACAAGAAACTATAATTTGAAAGCAGATGTGGAACAGCCACACTGGCCTGAAGGTTACGGGAGGCACAAGAGCAAGAAAAACCAGATTAAACTATCTTGAAAGTACCCAAGTAACTGGCCCCTGTGTACCAGAATTACCAGAAGACATCAGGTTCATATTAACTTTTATTCTCATATATGTACAACTTAAGAAACATATCTCAGTTTGAAAAAGTTCAGAAGTTATCTCGAACAACACTACACCGACATACCTTTGAGGCAGCAAATATTACTCCTATTAAGGCCCTCATGAAAGGATGGATATCATGCAAATGCAATTAAAGAGTACATTACATTTCAAAATATGCAAACTAAGTTCAACTTTAAGTCTTTCAGAAAAGGAACATATCAAACATCAGAACTATGACCCACGAACGCATTTACATACATGCTTGAAGCTAAGTACGTGGACTAGAAAAAATTAAGTAAAATGTAACAATTGTCAAGCTCTCTTAGTCAGATCAGTTGGTGATCAATCCCTTCCAGCATCAAAAGTGCCAATGTCTGCACCAACCTCATCATTTTACATTCACATAAACTGGCATGGGCTGCAAAATTCCACCTTTTTTCAATCTGTAACGCTTTGGCATTTATTTCTCATCACTGAAAGTACTTAAACCCCTACTGAACGTGGGCAAGAGGCATGTACAGAGTGCCTGTAACACAGCAGTGCACAGCAGGAACTGCAGGCACCGCACAACAAAGTTACTTCCATTGATGCCAAACTAATTTTTGCTTTCAAGTGTTCTTCATATAGCTACAGAGCTACAAATATATATGAAGCATATGCAAAAGCAAAAATCAGTTTGTCATTACCATCAGGCACTTGGAAAGATTCTGATTAATTTCTTTATACTGTGCTCCTTGCTCATCATCTCAAAGAGGGATAGCTGCTTTTTTGTTAAATCATAACCAGCATTAGCACTAAATCAAACAAGCAATGCTAATATACAAGAAAAAAATTCTTACTTAATATTTTAGTATAGTAACACCACTTGTGCAAACCAGCATCTAAAGAGGGTCTAATATTACCAGCAAAAAGAAAGTTCATTTCTTCTCTCTGTCATTGTAACAAACTGAAATTAAATACAATGCAGATGGTTAGCAGCGTGACTTTTTTGGTGCCATCACTAACATAACTCAAAAATAAAAGGACTAATAAGTTGGAAATGATGAATGTGCGAAAAGAAAACCACCACAATTGCTGTGACCTCTCCCAGGATGTTACGTGCACTGCCTGGTGAGTCAAAGGTGCTAGGTGACTTTCTTCAAGCCTAATGTTTACACAATCAAATTTTACTTGTCCATTTAAAAGGAACTAAATTAACTTTCAAAATGTTTTATCTTGCAGCATTTTTGGCAACTCTAAAATTGCCGAAAGGCCCGGACTTCCAGAAGTTTTCTATCATACAACATTCAGTGCTTACTAATTTCTTACAAACAGCATTCCTCACCTAAGAAAATAGCAGTTAAAGTAGGAAGATTCTTTCATTTCTGTCATCTAATTTTGAGTCACAGGAGCGTATAATTTGAGATACTGTGAGGCACACACTGTGTGGGTATCTGCAACTGGAAGAACGAAAAACGGAAAAGAAAGATCCATTTTACTTTAATCCTGACCAGCAGCTGTTAGCAATTTTCTTTAGTTATCACTGCAGGACATGATGGATGGGAAGGCTCAATCTGCTAGAAACTGGTTTATAGTGTCCAAGTGCTCTCAAGGACTGCTGTTCAACGGCACATTCACTTTAACTAGGGACTACAGACTGCAGGAGATAACAGTTCCTGGGAGAATCTATCATTCTTCAGAGAAGCTGTCTGATCAAGGGGATAATATCTGAAAGAACAATTGCATGATCTTTTGCTATATGGCTTGTGTATCATGTCATTGAGAAGAGTGAACATTAACTCAAGTGGTAACTCCAACCAAAAAATCTGCATAAAAGAACATGTTGAGAGATTACCATTTTAAGACTTTCCATACACTTTGCAACACAGAGAAACTGGATACACAAAAACATGCAAGTCAAACAAAGCTAATCTACAATAACCAAAACCAGAATACACTTATTCCAAGACTTAAAACATTAAAATATTCATCCAATGCTAAATAGGAGCAATAGAATAAGCTCTAGACCTAGCCATGTAATTCCATAAACATTTCAATTGGCTCTTTCAGCCTTTATTTCCCTTCTCTTTTAACTTGTTTTTATAATTTCAGGCCATAAACTTAGCGAGTGGCACATGAGCCAAAAAGCAGACGTACATAAGGCATCTTCCTCTCTTTATTAATAGCAATGCTCCAGGGATTTGTGGTTCCATATGCATGTAGCTGCACAGCCCTTTTCCATAATTACATGGGATGTCCTCCTCCCAAGGATAAAACAGGATGTTAACTGCTCCAATGACAGAGCTATCATTGGAGGAGACATGCTCCTTTCCTGAGCACACCTACCCCACTGGGTTGCACACTCCTTTACAAACATGCTCTGACTCCAATCTCCTGCCTGGAAGCTGTGCCCCATCATTATCAGATGTACCTTTCCACTAATCACGTGAAGCTCAACAAATGGTTATCAAGTCTTACAGATGTAAGCCCAGTGAAATAATTAACGTGGTCGCCGGACAAAAGCTACAGTCCAAAATATAGAATCTAATCTTTTGAATTACCTTTTGAAATGCTCAACCAAGTCATCACACCCATTCTGCCCCAAACCTTAAACAGACACTACCAAAAAAGCTGGAAATTACTCATCAAACTTAGGGACACTAATCCCAGAAAACTTCAAAGACATAGAAGAATATGGGCAGAGCTCAAGAACTTTATTTCATAAAGTCTTGACTTTTACAAACACAGAAGAAGGTAGCCAATGCAAAGCACGAAATACAAAGAGTAAAGAGGTTTCTTTATCTCAAAACACCTCAAGCCACTGAAGGAAGCAAACTGCACTAGAAGTTTACAAGTAGTCTTCAAGGGAAGTACCATGTAAAGCACACTGCATTAATCTAGACCTGACATTATGAGGGCATGTCTCACTGTAGCAAGGTCTGTACTAAACACCAGATCAGAGACAGAACATTAAAGTAAAACATCAGATGTCACAGTCACTGTTCTACTGATCCAGGAAAGGCAGAGACTCCGAAGTGAGCAGGAACTGTGAACCTGCTTAATAAAGGCCATTCTTGCAAAGTCAAAAAATCATACATCCAACACTTTCATCCCTTCATTAAAATAGAAATACTAAAAAGGAGCACTCCATAACATATCCCCATTGCTTCTGACTGACATGTTGAGTAAAAGGTAAAAGAAGAACTTTAGCAGAGATAATTAGAGCAACGAAGATCTTTCAGCACATGGCAGCAGAGCTGAGCAGCCTACCAACCAGAAAGTGAATTATTTTGTTTGCTACTTAAACAACCAGAAGCTGTTAGCTGACTACTTCCTTTTATGAGGCATAGAAAAGTTTTCATCTAGAGGCCCTTCTGAGAAACACCTCACCCTGTGTTTAAGCATGTGGCCCAGCAGAAACCGCCGATGAAGAAAAACAAAAAGTGTGTATTTGCTGGGTTTCCTTCTGAACATTTCAGAGAAAAATGTCCATTTAATGCACAGAGCAAACAAGGATGTCAGTCTAATTAGATTTTGTTCTGTCATGCTCCTGATCCTAAGTACTCCTCTGAAAAAAATCTGATAGATGATGAAGGCACAATTATACAAACCTTAACATTCTCTCTAAATGTAGCTATGCAAAAGGGAGAGAAGGTAGGGAAAACAAAGGTGAAGTATATTTCTCTTAAATAATTAAGTCAGTTTATTTTCCAACAGCCATATAAATTTAAAATATGAAACAACAATAATACAGCTATAGAATCTAGGTTTTCTTTCAAAGCAGCAGCATATAAAACATATAAAAGCCAAAAACTTCAGCACAAGCTTCAAAAAACCAAGGACTGAGTGAATTTTGCCAAAGACATAAAACTCACAAAATACAGTACACAAAAATACTGGAATGCATAAGATATAAAGCTACACATTTTAGGTAAAGAAAGGCATTGTAAAGTATACAAAATTTGCAAAATTAAAGCATGGGACTTGGGGAAGAGTACCATGAATACAAAGAAGTTGGCAATTAATACATATAGATGGAGTGAAGAAAGTGGCAGTTTAGTATTTAGCATTCCGTTTTCAGGTTCACGACTTCACTTTCTTAGCATCTTTCTTTCCAGAGTTCTCAGCAGCCAAATCTGCTTTTCTCTTCTGTGACTAAAGAGAAAAAAATAAGTATAAATTTCACAAGATGATGGCATTATGAAAACAAAAAAGTTAATATATAACTGACTATTTAAAAGGGAATGTACGACCCCAATGCATTCTAGACTTCAGTTCATCTTTGTAGGACATAATGGCAAGGCAAACATAAATCCCTGATGTAGACACTTAATTCTCCTATCCTTTTTATATCCTTGAAATCATTACATGGTCTCAGTGGTGCAGACACCACACATACCATGAATTGGATGAAAAGATCAGGACCTTGACTTATACACAATTCTGTTCTAAAGATGACAACCCTTCAAAATAAAAGAAGCACTTTCATTTCTTCTTCCAGCAATTACTACGTAGGATGTTGGGGTGACTCGGCCCTCGGAGGGGCTGAGGAGCCCTGGGATACATCAAGCTCTTCCCATACAATGGTGGGAACACCCTAAGGAAGAGGACCCATGTTCTGGTTAGGGTGATCTCCCAACAACCCCCTGTTTCTATATCCCCGATGCATATATTTCCCCCCTATGTTGAATATTTATTCCCTCGTTTCCTATGCATTAAGTTCTGGAACCTTCGTCTTGATTCAATGTTCTATTGGTTTATCCTTCCCTAATCTCTCCTCCCTCCTTTCCTATTGGTTACCCTGGTTGTCCCTCAGATGTCTTACTGTACTGTGATTGGCCGATTTGTTCCCCTTATAAACCCAGACCCTCAAATGTCTAACTGTCTTCGTCCCTGGACCCTCCACAATAAACCATCTTGCTGGAACCCATACGAAGACCCTTCCCTCCTCCTTTGCCTCCGGCGCTATCCCACCAAACATCTGAGAGCTCCCTTTCCCACTCGGGAAGGACTGCACAGCTCAGAACAGCAGCCAGCTCCTGACAGCAGTGGCCAGTTCAGGTGGCCAAGGACGCTGCAGGACAGCCGCAGATTCCCTTTGAGAGGGTGGCTCGAGGGAAGCGACGCGGCGGTAGGAGAGGAAAAAAACTCTGAGAAGAAATGGAAGCAACATGCGATGCACATAAGGAGGCAGAAAGCAGGCAGGGTAACTCTCTAAAATGAGTCTTCCTCTGCTACTTAAACAAAAGACTTCTCAAAAAAAAAAAAAAAAGAAGCCCCAAAGTACTATGCACTGGGAATACCTACCTAAAAAAATCTATGAGATCTGTGAATAGACAAATATTTCAGTTTAATCTCTCACCTCATGGTTTCTACTAACGCAATCAGCGCCTACAATTATCTTTTACATTTTCTAACAAAGTATATAATTGAATTCTGCCCCAGTGGAAGCAAAGTAAGTGCTGCTAAACATACTGCTGTAACTTTTGCTCCTCTTTTCTTCTTTTCAGCTCTTTCTTTTTCCTCAATTTCCATATTTTCTTTTTCTATTAATGATATAAGAGTATTGCAGCGTCTCTGAAACTCCTAAGGAAAGAGAACACATCAGATTTTGTAAGTAAATTATAAAACTTCTCTTGCTTACATAAGTATGTTCAAAATTCTTTCATTTCAAAGCACTTACATTTTCCTAAAACATTCAATAACACTAATCATTAGCTTAGTTACTATTATCTGTCTTTCCCTCAGTGTAGCCTTTAAAAACAGAAAAGGATTTACTGTCCTCCCGACAAGGAGTTTTCAGGATTGTATCTCCCAAACGGACATGCCAAAAGACTGATGTGATCTTTCATCTTGGTTAATGAAGCAAATTACAGCCTGCCAGCATAGCATGCCTATGGCAGATTTAAGGAAAGAGGTCTTCAAATATATCTTTAAAGGAGATAGAAAAGGAAGTAAAGCTATCTTAAGCAATACTTTTTTCAAACAGACTTGGGGGGCTGTGAAAAGACACCGTAGAGCTGCAAATTGGCCAAAAATCTATCCTGTCTTAAATTGTGAACTCACTGTTGTATTAAACAGCACCCAAGAGACAGTAGGCCCTAAATGCTTTTAGCATCAAGACTTGCAAGCCATCTGAAAGCCATCAGGACTAAATGCCATCAGGCTGTTTATACATTAAAAAGTATTTCCAATGCAACTCAAAATATCTGCATTGCAGTTACTAATGGCTGGCTTGCTCAATAGAACTCGATTGACATGGACAGTTTCTTGTACCCCATCTAAAAGACCTCTTATAAAATACCTAACAGTGCTGATTTTTATTGTAATTATTCAGTATATTCTATGTACTATTGAACATGTGATTCCATGGGCTTTTCTTTCATACTCGAAGCAGGAAGCTTCCTTCTGAGGAAAAAAAAAGCCCAAAAAATATGTCTTATCTCTGTTAAACTAGTGAAGCCATTTTTGAAACACAGGCTATCCTAGAATTACCTAGTAGCATAAATCTTAACCTACAGTGGGTCCATTTGCAATGAAGTGAACAGGTGACCTTTTTGCCCAGAAATCAGTCTCTATTTTCTCAGCATCTGTAAGCTGGATACTGCCTCAGCCATCATGGTCCATGACAGATAACGATGCAGCCTCTGTGCTTTCCTGATCCTGAACCTTCTCACACAGGCGGGCACATGACCTCATCTTTGAGGCATTCAAACCCTCAAGCTTAACCACATTCTTTAAGTTCTACAGTTTCCACAGATTCCTCTTCAAAGGATGCTCCATGGCCTTGGGCAAAAGCTGTGTAGTTCAGAATGGACACAGAGAATCCTACCACCACGTGAATTCTTTTTACCAGACACACACACACACAAAAAATCCTCAGGACATTCTTCTTTACAGCTCCCTTCCAAAAATGTTCCAGTGTCATGCTTGTAGCTTCACAAAGGATTGTAAGAAGTCATTCCTATCACATCCCTGTAGCAGTAACCCCACACCCTCCAGTAAAGGTTAAACCACGAATCAGGGTGCCATGCTTGTGTCCTGGTATGTGACAGTCCTCCTGAAGCTAATATTCTCACTTCAACCAATAAACTCCCTCAAATTCCACCCAAACAACAATTTTTAGATAAAAAAGCAACAAGTCTGAGTAAACTTGAGTTCAAGCCATCCCAACATACATTGCAACCCCAAACATAGAACAAAAGAGAGCCTCTGTCCCAAAAACCTACACTCTACAGATGAACAGAGATGAAAAAAGAACAAAATAGAATGATGATTGTCAATGTACCAGAAGTATTTTACGTCATTTGTGTATATTGCACTCAGGAGCTGAGGTAGAGAGTGATGACAAGCTGCTTCATGATAACAATAATCAGCTGGATTTTTTCTAGAGTATGAGAAAATGGATTGTGTTAAAGTCAAGAAAAGCAACTAATCAGAAAGGACTAAGAAATAACCTTGATCCATTTGCCTAAGGCACTCTGAAAGATCCTCCTCTGTCCTGGGGACAAATGCTTGCATAAACACATACATTTATAAAGTGTTCATGTTCATGGTGAAGACTTTCCAGATGGACTACTGCTCCAAAGCATCTGCTGTGGACAGAGGATGGACTCAAGAACAATTTTCTCTGGAGAATCACAGAATCAGCTGACAGTAAGATGTGACATGCACACAGGTTTCTTGTACAGCTACCATGAGAAAGAATCTGAGTGATAAATCCTGCACTGAACTACTGAAATTTCAATATGGACTGCTGCATTCCATTTCAGTATTATAAAAATACACTTCTTTAAAATGCTTTGCTCTTTTAGAGATGAGTTTTTATTCCGTGTGGCCTGATACTTTTCTCTTTAGGATGGAAAGAGAGAAGATGTACTTTGTTCACCCCTTCACAGCTATAACGACCTGTATTGCAATAAATAAGATGGGAGCACTGAACCATTGCCTTCCGCATGGCTGGAGGCAGAGATGCTGACTTGGGAGCAAAGGCAGCCCTCAGCCATGTCCACAGCCCCAGATACTCCTGTATTTACTAAGGACTCATTTGTCTTATGCTGGGGAGTGTTTGCAGAAAGGTAAAAGAGAATATGCATAATTTATGACTTCAGAGAACAGATACATGCTTCACTGCTGCCATGATAGTTTGCAATCTTCCTGCATGGACAGAAATTTAAAAAAACAAAACAAAACAGAACTGTGCTCAATTTAAAAAGCAAAAAAAAAAATTACAATCTTAGGCACTTGTGATATCTTTAAAAACATACATTTTGGGTAAACCATCTAATTTTGAAATAATTAAATGAAGCAGAATTTGTTTGTCAAAGAGAAATCTTTAGGAGAAGAAACAGAAATAATAAGATGGAAGATAAATTAGCTATTTATATGGAATTCAAGAGACATCTAGTGGTTAGAACACAAAGTTTTGTCAAAGAGCCTGCTAAGCCCTTTCCAGAATTATGCTGCCCTTTTTATCTTGTTTCATGAGTTTAAATGATCACACGTGAATTTCAGCATTCTAAGAAGCCTCTCCACTTTCACTGAACTTACTTACTCCTCTATAAATATTTGTGTTTATACTTCATTCATTATTCTTATTACGTGATAATATGTGATTTTATGTGATTTTCCAGCACATTTCTTTACAAAAAAATCACCGAACGAGTGCAAAATGGACCCATAGAAATTAATACTTCCACAAATGTCAGGATATTAGAATATATCAACTACATTACTAAACCATAGAGAGCATGATAATTTAGAACATTTCAGAAAATTAAATGCACATTGAAAGATTGTTTTAAGTTTGTATTTCCATAATATTCTTTTTCAACCATGTAGTAGCAGAAAAACTAAAAATATTAATGGATAGAATTTTAAGAGAAAACCTAAACCAAAAGATTAATTATATTCCCAGCGTCTCAGTTTCAGCATTAAGACACCACAGAACAAATTTCTACACTTGAGCAAATGATTTCTATCCCCTTTAAAAAGAAAAGTATACTGAACATAAGGATCTGCAAGATTTAAACTGAATATTTAACTCTACCCTTGACAACTATATATCAACTAATATTAAACGCTGAGCTACATTTTTAATTTCTAGTACCCATTTCTATGATTTATTTAAATGGATTCCTGCATAGACAACTTAAAAGAAACTTCTTAATGTACTAAATATTGGAGGCTTCTCTCTTTATGGCTGTAATTTTAAAATCCAGTATTTCTTCAAACAGACATTTTAGTAAGTAACACTTGTAATTCGTTTTAATTAAGTGCTAACTGCTGCACTATCCAGAAACACTTTAATTGCTGAAATATCAAGTAAAAATTGTATTGCATAATTATAAGTAGTACTGGGAAAAGGAAATATACCCACCTGTTCAAATATAATTATAAATATTTTATCTTATGTTTTATTTATTCTTAGTACAGTACCCAGAACTCTGAAAGAACATTCTTTCAGATAAATAAATCCTGAGGTCAGGAAATGAAGACAAACAACAAGCAGAAAGAACTGAGCAAAAATTTTGGGGCAGATCCAACAGCTTTTTATCATTGCAAGAGGACCATATTCTGATGCTGGTACCTGCATACCAGCAACCACCAAAGCTTCTGTTAGTGTTATCAATTCCTACTGAATTAAAAATGAATGCCTCTGCTCTAAAATTCAGAGTCCTAGTCTACTTGCTATTAACCTTGTATTATATTCCCTAAATACAAACAAAATTTTCAGGAAAGTATATGTAAAGAAATTTAAGCACTTGTATGGGATAATCCACATTCACAACTAAAAAGTGCATTTTAAACCTATTGCTTCCATGATTAATTTCTATGTGAATCACTAACTTTCCTCATGCTGTAAGAAATTAAATGCTGTATTAGAAAAGCCGCTCCTTTCTCCAAGTATATTATTCAGATGTTTTCAGTCTTTAATACTATCCAAAAATTCTAAAAAAGTCGTATTTTAAGAGACATTGATTGGTAAAACACTTCAGTTTGCAATAAAAGTAACAAGGATATTTGTAAGTCTAGTCTACCTCTGCATTAATCCCTTTGGGTAACATGGGACTTCAGCTTGGCAGGTTTTCTAATCTGTTTGTTTCAGTTTTAACAAGTTTTTGCTGTACTAAAGGAAAAGGTTACTTTAAAAAAAATAGAAACGAAAATAAAACCCTAAGTTATTCTTGTTTCCTAAACACCAGTGTTCCAGCACAAACCCAAATTTTATGTGGTGGTGCTTAAAAAAAAGGAACAAGACACTTGATGTCATGCCCCAGTCCCTGTAAGCGGTACCCACCATTGCAGTTCTGGATTTGATAAACCAGTCGAACCTGAACTGAGGAGCGTTGCGCACGCACTGCCTCAGCTCCTCGTACACGTTTTCCTTGTCAAAGCCCATCTTGTGTAACATACAGATCAAAAATCTGTCTTCTTCTTCCGTGTAATTTTTCCCTTTGTTTGTCCCATACTGAATACGCAGCTGATGAAAAGGTGCTTTGTACCTTGCAATCTGAATGCAAAACAAAAATAAGGACTAATGAACATACAGTGCTACATCAAGGAATTATTACAGATCACTGATAGATGGCATACTACCTATGCTGCATAAAAAGATAGAACTCCCATCCCCAACTATTCCTTTTCTGAAGGAATTTTTGGAAGAAGTCAGCTGCAGTAAACAAAAAACCTAGAATCATTACTTTGGCATCAAGGGCTTTCTTGATACTGATCCTCCGCTGAATTCTTGCCTCTCCTCGTTCAATTTGAGCCATAATCCTCTCAATGTCCTGCAGTTCATTACAGCGTTCCCAGAAAACGGCTAAAAACACAAAACAAAATTGTTGAATATAATCTTTTCCTCTGCTCTTACTATTTTACTCAGTTAAGATACTCCGGCAAAAAAATGAATGTAGCTTGTGGGTCCATTAAATCATAAACAATGAGCTAATGCTCTCCAGCTTACTTTGCTAGCCAAAAAACAAGCTTGCACAGACCCTTTATTCAACATCTTTAAAGCTTAACTATAAGCAAAGGCTTAGTAAAAATTCTAACAACATAAAAATTTACATTCAACATAATTAATTGTAGTCATGTAAAACTCTGAAAAAATTATTTTTAAGGATGCTTTCCATAACAGTGGTGAAGCAGAGCTGCCAGTCTAGCAGTGAAACACACTCACATTTTTGTTTTCACTAGCTATCTCTAACATCAGAGGATGCTTAGTCTCTCTGTTATAAAAACTACTAATTTGTGGTTTCTCCAGTGATATCTTTTAGTCAACCCAAAATAAATTCAACACTTTGAAAGGAACTCTTGTGGAGCTCTTCCTTTTTAACTATAGGAAGACCATTGCAAAATTAATTTTATGAAGGTGTTTAGTAAAATTACATCCAAGGCTGAAAGAGGAAGAAATCTGAAAAGCACTGTGTAAATACAAAAGACAAAGATACAGTGTACTAGTTAAAATAGCAGAGATACAGCATAAAGAATCCCATTGCCACTATAAGGCAGTTTCACAACTCCACAAGTCCATGTTGTCAGTGAGAATTAACTATCCAAATTCTAAATCCTGACTAAGGAGGGATAAAGGCAGCTGTAGATGTTAAGTTATATGCTGCAAAATCAGCCTTTTCAACAGAATTTCGCCTTCTGAAAAAAAAATTTGCATATTTTAACAAAAAAAATTCTTACATGCATCCAAATTCTCTAGAGAGAAGTTTTAAAAGAACATGTAGCAAAAATCATAGCAATACTGTGGTATTAGGAAATAAATAATTTCAAAATATCACAAACCTGAGTACTCAATGACCTCCTCAGGTGACTTTCCTTCCACCTCACGGGCAATATTGTCTATATCATCACGACCATATTTCTCATTAGCTTTAATAAACTGGTTAAAATCTCTTTTATTCCAGTTTGTAAAACCCTGTAAGCAGCAAGAAGGCATCATTAGGTCGAAGGCAAACATTTTCCAAAATTTTGACTTACGTAAGTACCATTTGCTCCTCTGCAACATCACATAAATACAGCGGCTAATGGTCTTTCAGGATTTCCATAAACTTGCATTATCCAGGGCTTATTACTGAATCATTAAAAGTCTAAAGAGTTATTTTTGGGCATGACTCCATGTGCATTAGTAAGAGCTTTTTATCCTTTCTTTTTAAAGTTTTTGTGATACTTCTCCAAAGAAACCAGCTCAGTGACAGCCGCCCTTCAGCGGATACAAGCACCACGCTTCAGAGGAACACAAGGTGCAGCAATGCAAGTGTCATCACAAGTTCTTAGAGCAGTGCAAGTATCTAAAGCCAGAGCTCCTACTTCAGACGTTTACAAACCTGGAACCAGACAAACAGCTGGATGAAAGCATAAGTGTGTCAAGAAACGATCTCTAGTCCAAAAAGATGCAATCAAATGGAAACTCTAAAGCACTGTCAAACAGAGAATTTGTTACGTACCAAAGAAATCAATCCAAAACTGAACAAGAGAGATGAAATGCACAAAAACATCATCCAAGAAAGAGATACTACAATTTAAAGACAGGGAAAGCAGAAAACACCAAGAACAAATAAGACGATCACATGCCTGGGCAATAATCTGTAGTGCATTGAGTTTCTTTCATCACAGAAATGTATCTACAAGGAACTTTGTGAGCTGAATAAGCTCACTCCACAATTAGACAGCACCTTCAGAGTGAATCTAATATACACAAGTACTTCTTTTTAATCATTAACAGCAGTACCGATATGCACATCAGCATATCAGCTTAAATGTTTCCTGCTATACGTAGTGAAATTGGGACCTTGCAATTTTCTTCCAAGGTACACTATGCCCAATTCTTTTACGGAAAATTTTCTGAATCAAAAAAATCCTGTTACTTTGAGACACACCTTTCTCCTGAACAATCAGCTTTTAATAAGCCCACTCAGCAGGATAACAAGCCAAAAGGTCAAGAAAGTAGCCAGTGACAGGAATTCAGTCCCAGTATAAAAGGAACATGCCTAACAACTCAATTGGGACAAAATGAATGGATGTGCCATGCCTTAGACACCTGCATAAACACCACGTATGTTGGCACAGGCCTGTCCTGATTCAAACCCTTTTTGATTTAAAAAAACCACAAGCCATATGCATGTACGAGAAACCCACTGATTGGATTTCTGCATGTATTGCTGGGCAGTGCATCTACTATACAAGTTGTTGCCTCAGAAATGTTCAAGGACATTCAAGGAAACAGCAGATGACTAAGATGTAAACTTGCTCAAGGACAGGAAAGGTCCCTCAAAGCAAAACCAATCAAAATCATTACACGATGTGTGCTTTCTTCTTTCAATAACATCAGCATAGCTTTCCTGCGTGTATTTACCGTTATTAGTACTGATATTCCATACTAGCAAAAACATATGATGAAATACTCCAGCTGATTTTATTTCACCTGTGTTAGAAGCTTTTCTTTCTCTTCACTTTCCTCAGTATTCAGAGGCATAGACTCATCTATCTTCTTTTGTTCCTCCTTTTGTACCTGAGCTGCATTTGGAAGGTCAGGATTCCTGGGGACCTAAAATCAGGGGAATCAAAAAGCAGGAGTGCAGCAATGTTATTTCAAAGCCTGCATTTTAAAAGCACTGATCTGTGCAAGTCACCAAATATGTTCTACCTAGATTCAAATCTCATTGCTTAAACCCCTCTTCCCAAAAATAGGACTGGATTTAAGTTCTAAGTCCCTTATGCCCTGAACCCACCGTTCCTGCACACAATGACCCCGGGATATTGTGAGAGGCAGAGCTGTCACCGGTCACTGATTTCAGTGGCACCTTTCACCAGCAAAGGACCTGCTTCCCATCATCCAGTGGTTCAGAATGTTTCATAACTACAGCGAAACACTAAGTTCTGCCAGGTTTACTATAAAGCCATGCATGCTGCCAAAGTAAGGACCAGACACACGACACAATGTAAACAAGAACAAGCAACATTTGATCTGTCCCTCTTCACACTGACCAATTTAGTATTCGTGACCCTTTGACTGTATTCCAATTCCACTGCACACAACAGCAAACAAGTCAGAAACCGATATTCAGTAAAGGTTCAGTAGACCTTACATAATTCTGCAGCAAAAGGCAGTGGAAGATAAGAACTGTTTAGCTGGTTTTAATATAAAAGAAATCTTCTTGACTTTACCGGTTTAAATTAAGACTGACACATAAAGCTTGGTCTCTGCCTACTGGATACCTTCTGATATTGTTTATGGCAGTCTTCAGTTTTAATAATAAACCCTCTTCAGATTGAAAGAGCAACACTTATACTTCCATTTCAAAGCAAAACAAATTTAATTATATTTATCACTTTCACCACCAGTAAACAGTCCAACTAACTTTTTAAGATAACAACTATTCATGTTCAACCTTTCCAGTCTGACAGGTTTCCATAACAGGGTTGAAACACCTCTTTTTACATGCATATTGTCAACATAAGCAATTCTCCCATCCTTCTTTGTTGGAGCATTAATTGAATAAATTCTTTCCCTAAACTAATTACATACTTATCTTAACTCTATCTGCCATTCCCATGAAATTCTTTTGGCTGCAAACAAGATTCTAAGACACCTTCTGCTTTTTCTTAAAAATATATTTTGCTAATATTAATTCTACTCTCTGGCAGCACCATTTTTCTATCTGTTGCTTTGTATGACAATTTTACATTCTCCAACACATTTTATAGGTGATTTTTTTCTTGCTGCAACTTGTCATGAAACCTGGGGCTTTTTAAAGCAAGTTACAGACATGTCTGGCTAGAAGTAGGGAATCCATGTGGTTTACTCAGTCAGTTCTGGTCCAAGTAAGGATAACATTAAAACAGAATCTGCTCACTGCTTGTCCAGTTATTTCAGCAGGGAAAAGGGAGAAATTCAGCTAGGCACAGTAGGAAGAAAAAAAAAAAGGAAAAGAGAGAAGTCTGTTGTCTGGCTTCCTTTTTGAGGTAGTAATACATTCAGACTTCTCCACACCTTTAAACCTTTTATATCCCAGCAAAATCCAAGGAAAATCAATGTCATTTTACTTACCTTCTTATCAACACAAAGTCACTATTATCTTAAGTTATTTTCTAAATAAGACATGCAAAAGTTTTTACTAAAAAAATCATACCCTGGAAGGTGACCTTGTATTAGCCAAATTTTCCTCACCTTAGACCATGTCACACCTTTGGTTTTGAGTATATGAAGCATCAGAACTGTCTTTCCTTTTTCTACTCTATTTTATTGTTAGGAATCCACCACAAAACACAAAGCTACACAGATACAGAACTTTTAGTGAAGGAAAGAACAACAGATTACTTTTTCTGCTCCTCAGTGGAACAGAAACAGAAGAAGAGAGGCTTTAAGCCATTTCTTTCGCAATAAGTTGACAAGTCAAGGTTGCAACAAATTTACAAAAAGGAATACAAATACATTTCACTGATTTGAAAAGAAGAAAAATGCATTACCTTATATCCTATAGTCTTACGGTAATACAGAATTTCTTTTTCCAGAAGTTCAAATAACCGTGGTGGGAAAAACTGAAAATCTTGAATATTTGGTTGTTTTGGAGGTCGCGGAGCCTTCAAAAACATACAGATACATCAACATTATAGAAGCTTGACTTTTCTACAAGTAAACTACCATAATTCAGAGCAGTGGTAACCTATGACTTTGTAAGTATAGTGGGGTGGAGCAGAAGTTGCAGCACGGGAGAGGAGGAGCAGAAGAACAACATAAAAACGCTCCATACTTGCCAACTTCTTACCTTTGGAACTTTTGGTTCACTGACACGTAGGGCTTCTCTGAAATAAGCATCCACTGCATAATTGGCTTTGCGTTCTCTTTTTGGAGGCTCGATCCATTCCATCATGCTCAGCTACACACAGAACAGAACAAACAACTACTGAAGTAACCGTCCGCTCCCCTGAAGTCACAAGAATAATGACTAATATGGCACTGCAAAACAGGAATGTATTTTTGCACAGCAAATCTAATGACTGTGCTCAACAATTTGGATACTACAATAGAGCTCAAAAATAAGCTAGAAATTATAGCTTATTATAACAAGTATTTAAGCACATAAAAGATGTAAGTACGGCAGTGCAGTGGCAAGTACGGATTTTTTTACAGTATTCTAAGTATTTCAGACACCTGAGTAGAGTCATGATTCCATCTACCAAAACACAATGGAAGGGCTGAGGACTTGGGCTCTGAATTCTCTAATTTCTTGTGGTATGAATAAATTGCTTCTCCTCTAAATATCACAATGAATAACTTCTATAAAGGCTACAACATAGACAAAAAATCCATCAGCAGTCAATTAATCTTAACTAAATCCTCGAAGTTACTAAAGTGTATTTCATACTATGCTGCACTTAACTCACTTCTCATAATGAAATTATCAACACAAAGAATTTTATGTATATACCTACACACTGTACTACATTCTCATCAAACAATTTACTTTTCTAAATGTTTCTTCAAAATCAATAAAAAACCTGGGTTAGAAGGGCATTTTGTAGTTAACAAGTAAGAACTCACACATCTGATTCCAGGTAAGACCTTAAGGATATCTTCACTATAGATCTTGTACAAAACAGAGATGCAGAGGGAACATTGTGGGATTGAGTAATACCTCTTTGTATGGATGATCCTTCTATTATTAGGTAAAATCAATGTACAAACTGTTCAAATTAATGCTTGTGACTAAAACTTTCACTGCAAAAACAGACTCAAGTCCAAGGTCCACATAAAAAGTCATTACCAGGCCTGTTTTTTCCCCTCAGTTACGTGACAGCAAAATAATACTGACTGCAGCAGCACAGTAGGATGCAACACAGTGTTTTTGCTGCAGGAGGGGTAACATCTGAGCAATATCATCAGATTTTACCATGAAAAAAACAGTGGGGCTGAAAGCTAGTTTAACAAAATTTCAGAATATTAATGCTTGGGCAGAGCCAAGTGAATTTTTCAATAGTTCCTTACTTCTCTAGAACAACCTTCATAGTAATAATATTTATAGTGTGGCTTTTATGCTTGCACCTCTAAAGTGAAGTCTTAAACACTACGAAAAATTACCTTTTGTTTTTCTCTGTAATCTTCACCTTCAAAGTTGTATAAGCTCATCTCAGTGTCCATAGTGAAATTTCGTAGGGAGCTCTCTCCCATTTTCTGCAACCGTTCGTTCATTTCAGCTGTCTAAAAAGAGAAGACAATACTTTCAAGCTCACTCAAACTATTTTATCTCTTCTGAAAAAAACAGCTTTCATCATTACTACAACATTCTCAACATCTTTTTCTGATTTTAACTTTTACTTACATTTTCTTCTAAAGAGAGATACCCATTGTCCTTTTCAATTTACAGTAATTTAACTTCAAGACTCCCCATTAAACGAAATTTATTGTGTCGGGATGTAGTCCCACAACTGTAGAATTTAACTTTAAAATTTAAATTAAATTTATGCCTATCTCCCTGAAGCTGAAATGGCAGTTCATTTTTTCATAGAGCCATCTATTCCCTAATGAAGTTCCATAAAGATTTTGTGTCTATCAGAATTGTTGGCACTAAATTTACATTTTTCTAAAAGACAACAAAATGTTGTGCTTAAGCAGTGCTTAAGATATGATGCACAGAGCATGAACCTTGAAAATAATTATAATCACTAATTCTACTCCTTCAAAACTTGCATAAGATTTAAAATCTGCACAAACAGTACAGTAGTAATAGATTTACATAATCAGATCTCATTCCATTTATATTTTGCATATATATTTTGAATTCCATATGAAACAGTTCTCTGACCTTCTTTTCACCTCTTTCTAAAATAGTGGTTATATCTTCTTCTGTCAGCTCGCTGTCTTTGGAAGCAAACACATGGGTGGCTCCGTGCCGGATCATCTGCAGCATTTCATCTTTTGCCAGTTTGTTGGACTGTTGGTCTATGAGCCTTCCTACAACCACAAGAAATGTGTTGGAAGTTACAATACAGCAGTTCTAGTAGGACCACGCAAACAGTGGATTTTTTTACTTCACTGACAGAACAAGAAAGGAAAAACAGAACAACCACACAGAAAAAATACATTTCACTCGAGATGAGAATAAATGGAAGTCAGGAACTTTGGGGAAAATAAAAAAAACAACAACTTTGACTCAAGCCATAACAAAAAATGTTTCATATTCAGATAATCCAAATTTTACATTTAAGATCTTATTCTTACAAAGTTAGCTGAACTTTTAAGATCACAATCTTATCTCAAGATGAAAAATGACAAAGTATTCTGTAATAACCACTAAGAAGTACTTGATATTTTCAATACCCACTTCACTGATTTCAACCCAATTTTCTGAGTATCTTTCCCAAAATTTGAATTTCTATTCCAAAATTTCACTTATTCTATCTCATCTCTTCTCATGCTATCAAAATTTTGACCATCGTCCTTTCAGTAGCCCACCCTTTAGTAAATACGAACAACCCTAAAAACTTAGCTTGAGTGCCTTAGTTTTTGACAAACTATTCTTCTAAGAGCTTCTAAACAAAAACAGACAAAGGTGTTTTACTGTCAGTTAACTCTTATGTGGTAGGAAACATATGTATATAATTATTTTAACTGCCAGGGAACATACCTGATTTTCTTTTTTTCCTTTTTAACATATCACAAAACCAAGTAACATCTATTCAGCTGTAGTTTACCTCCCTCATTTAGACTCTCACTATAAGTCTATGTCTACATTAATCAGGAAAACAGAATTTAAAAATAATTCAGCTTAACAAGTGAATACCTCGCACATTAGAGTTCTTAGGTTGACTTAGCACACTGCTATTATACACAAGGCCTGCTTTGTCTAACGCTGTACATTTGTACAGTTATTTAACCATACTTTAAGGGACTGAACAATTCTGTTGCAGACAAACATATATAGCAGTTGATACCTTGTTGTATAACTATAGAGTCCAGCCTCAGTTTTATTTCAGCTCTTTCTACAATCCTCTCTTCAACAGTATTATCAGTGATAAGTCGAAACACCCGTACTGGTTTCTTTTGACCAATACGATGCGCACGATCCTAACAAACATAAATTAATGAGTGTTCAGCAACAAGAACTCACAAGCAATAGACAGTTAGCTTGCAGAAACAGCAGCCTCAAACTAGCATTGCATTTCTCGGTGCCTTGCCTGTTCAAGAGCACAGAACACTGTAAAACCAGTATTCTAATATTTACTTACACCTGGCTATTACACTTCTAACGTTTGAGTCATTTCATGGCAATAAATGCATCTCCCTCGTTGCACATGAAGATAACTGAACGTCTGTCCGGGCTGCAGTCAGGAAGTGGAGGTACAACACCACATACATGCACACACTCGTACTGCTTTCAAATGAATACTCTCACTTGGCACAGGTATTGAAACTTCTGCTTGAGCACATTAATTCCACTTGCAGAGTTCCTGCAGCCACAGCTCCAATACTGTGCTTGTCCCAAGCCAGCAAATGAGGTTTATGACTGACACACTACACTCATTTGTAACAAAACTTGTGTTTATCCTCTCTGGAAAACATGTCCTTTTAAATAAAAAGAAGTTAAACAGCTGCCCTTTAAGCTGTGGGTACCACGATTTTCTGACTGTCCTTTAAACACGAGTTGTTAAATCTTTTACTCTCCTGCATAATATTAATTTCTTCCTGAAAACCCTACTGAAGTTCACAAATCACACTTACAGTTTCCAGGAAGTTGGTCTACTATTGGCAGTCAGCATGCATATCAAAAGGATAAGCTATTCATATTAAATATTTGATGTGTTTAAGTGCATTAAAAGAAAATTTAAAATTACAAACCACTGAACAAATACCCACCCTCCTAACCATGCAAGAAGGATCACGTGAGTTTTATTCCACATGAAACAAATTACAGAATCTATTTTTTTCACATTCAGCACTCAGAAAGAGAAGACCTTAGTAGGTTTAACCCAAAGGTAATGTTTTTCCCCCCTGGCACCACCACCAAATGCCTTTATGCTTATGCAGAAACAAAAAGCGAAAGCATGAACTTCCCAAATGAGAGGACTATAAGACTGCATGCTTTTAATTATTTGTTATTATTTTGGAAACAGTCCTCTGTTATTCATTTGCTGTTCTCTTCTGAAAAGACAGAATTAAGAATAATTCTATAATTCTATCAACAATATAAATACAGTATTTTGATAGAAGTAATCTGTCATTATGAAAATAATGAAGACAAATATTTACAGACAAAAATCTTGTTTCCTCCACAAATTCTGTTCATGCCCTTTTTATGAATTCCTTAGTTTCTTGGTATTATCTTATGTATACAAAAAGTAAAGAAAAATAACAAAAATGCAAGTTCTGAAAACAGTCATACAAAATAGAACAGTGACAACTTAAACAAACAAATGTGTATCAGGAAGCCAGCTCACCATGGCTTGCAGATCTACTTGAGGGTTCCAATCTGAATCATAGAGAATAACCACATCGGCAGTTGCCAAATTAATTCCAAGACCTCCAGCTCTGGTACTCAGCATGAAAATGAATTTACTGCTGTTGGGAGCATTAAATGTGTCAATTGCTTCCTGAAAGAAAAAAAAAAAAGATGTCACTAAAGTATCATATCTTTCAAACAAGTTTCCAGTATGTTGGTGGCTTTCCAATTAAATTTCTTTTAAATTTACACAATTTCCATATAAAAAAAGAATTTTATCAAAGTAAGAAACGGTATGTTTGGACAGGTGAGAAAATCCATAGATTCCACAACATACTGTGTTTTGCATTTGGCTGAGGAACAAATGAAACGTTCTGTGGACTTTGGTTAGGAAAAACATACCCTTGGCAGCCTTTTAAAAAGTGTAGCATTTGAGCTTTACTTTAAACAGTGATGTAGCTACATACATAGACGTAAATAATAACTTATTAATCCAGTGTGTAAACTAAAAGCATTTCTCGTTTGCACACAACTTTCCCACCTCTCTTTCCTCATGTGGTGTCTGCCCATCGAGTCTGCAGTACTCATACCCACGCCACATGCAATAGTCTTCCAAAATATCCAGCAGGCGAGTCATCTGACTGAAGAGCAGAACTCTGGAACCTGACAGAACACACAATGTTCCGACGTTCATTTCATGTTTTCATGTTGATCTCATCACAGAGCTACTACAGAGCATGATTCAGAATTTATGTGAAATATACTGTACTATGCCTAACTTAAATAAGTCTTTCTTCTGAAGTTACGTTTCTGGTAGTGATTTAACCACTCGAGAATATTATTTGATAAATTATACAGAAGAAAAAAACAACCAAAGAAACAGAACACTTCAAGCCATTGTAAGGAAATTAGGTGATGGCTGATGTGCACAGATGAAATAATCCTATCATCAGAAATTTTCTTACAGAAAGGAGAAGGGAGGCTCTACTCTTCCTTTCCTTCTACTTCTTTGTATTTTTAGTCTTACTCATCATTCCCATAAGATTTCTTTCCCTTCATGTGTTAAGGCCTACAGAAAATTAATTTTCAACAAAAACCTCACAGAAAGTAATGAATACATTTGCTGCAGGAAAGGCTGAACTGGTGCCATTTTTGAAAGATACTTTAACTTACAAGGAGCATTCAGATTACTGCTGCCCATGAACAGTACTCACCCTGCTCTCTGAGTTTTGCCAGCAGTTTATCCAGAACTAACATTTTACCACTGTTGGTGATGAGATGAGTGTCAGTGGTGTAAGGAGGGCCTGGCTCAGCCCCATCAAACAGGTAAGGATGGTTACAGCACTTCCGCAGCTGCATCAGAATATTCAGGAGACGCATCTTATCCATTTTCCCAGCTGAATTCAGGATATCGATATCTTTCATCAGGATCCTGGTATACCTGAGGTTTTAAGGGCAGTTTTGAACAACTTTCCAGTTTTTATTTGACATTTAGGACACGAATGAAACCCTGCAATATCCCAATTACTTATTTCTGGATGTGAGAGTTGGCTTTGTTTATATAACAATGAGCTCTATTATTATGAAAGTTGGCAAAAACATCTGACTGATAATAAGGATTTATAAATCCATACCTAAAGATGAAAGGGAATCTCTCTGTGAGTGACAATGGATTATTTTACACTTTCATTTTAGTAGTACGAAGTGGATTAAAAACATCACTTATTTGACAGAAACTGCTACAACTGACCTGGCTCCTTGTCTCACGTTCTTCTGGGTATGTACCTTATTAAAATAAGGTTCTATTTTAATTTCAGGTAAGACTTTTTGGTGCATACGTACTTGGATCAAAGGAGGAAGCTTAGGAGGCATATGTTCTTTCAAATAAACTTAAGGAAGGAAAGAAGTTTCTGCTTCCTTCCTCCCAGCTCTTTTCATTACCCTCCCTGAGCTCTCTGAAACTTGTGCATTTTTTAAAAAGCCCCAAAGATAGCTATAAATAAGTTTCTCTGTCTCAATATGCAACTATAAGAAAAAAAAATCAGTGTGAAGAGATATAATGTTTATCAGAAAAGAATCTTACTTTGATGTAAATAACTCACCATTCTCTCTGCATTTTGCTGAGCCCAAGATAAATTTTTACTTCCTTCTTTGGAGGCAAACTCTTTTCTACTTCGCCTTTTATGCGACGTAAGAGAAATGGCTTCAAAACCTACACAAATTAAGATGTTTTACACAGATAAATGTATAAAATTGACTGCCTTGAATACAAAGTTAACAGATTCAATTATCTGATATTTATTCAGAACTAATCAGTATCTATTGCTGTCATGGCGACTCCACGAGAAAAATTCTGCTAAATTCTGCAAAACAAAGTCTTCCAGCAATGACCAAACTCACAGACAAACATGCGTATCCCTACAAAGGATTGCCATAATCATCCCAGTTGTTATCTTCAGCAGGGGCCAAACCCGTAAGTTTATAAAATCTAATTCTGTTTAACATAAGACCTGTGTCATTTCCACTAGCAGGGACAAAGCACACCAACATTTCAAATATAAGCAACATATGTTGCAGTTTCTCTGACTTCTTTTGCTACTGTAAGACAAAAAAAATGTCTTATCTCATGCACAGTAGAACAAAGGTAAAGGCGTGCCTTTATTCAGACTAGCATGACATGTATCAGTGTACTATTCACAATAATAAATGGTTTCAAACAGATCTCACAATTCTTCATTTTCCTATTTTATGTTCAGATTTTGTCTGCTTCAAACAGTAACACACAAAAAGTAGTATCTATGATAGGAAGCTGCAATGCCTAGTTCATGAAAATTCTGCTAGGCATTTCTGTAACTAAATACCTTCATGTTCATCGTTTCAGCTTTGAGATGAAGGGGAAAATAATCTGGTTTTCTTTTTTACACTGTGCATGCTAATGATGACATGTGATTACAGCTTTAATTACTTACAGCATGAAGTCTTTCTACAAGTTTCTGATCACCGAGACAATTTTTAGTGTCAAACCATGAGTCAAAATCCTGTGGTGAGAAACAGCACAATTGGTATGAACAGTTTATCATCAGTACTTTTAACAGACACATATTGACTCTCTTTCATTCCAGCTGAGAGTGGCATAAATCTTGAGACAATGACTTCCGTGAAAGAAAAATCAGTCTGCAATTCTGTGCCATCTCCCTGGTAGGCTGTAACATTCGAGTCAACCACACCACTCTGCAGACAAAATACCATTATCCTCTGCTTAATTTACAACAATTCTCCATGCTCATCACTGCAGGGTCCAAGTGATTCCCTTTAGTGCTTGTGGGATGATGGGGCAAGAAGTTCAAAAAAACCAAACATATTGAATCCTTAAGTAAATGAGATGGACAGCAGAGTAAAAATAACATAAGCAAGTAATACAAGCACAAAGAAACATTAACAGTAAAAGAGAAGAAAGATTACTTAATTTCTAAATTTTAAAAAGGCTTATGCCTCTTTGGATGCTTCCTATTCTTGATACTTCATCGCTTTCTCAAATTTTGCATTATTCTTGAACTATTTAAAGTATTTCATTTGCTATTATTGGTCTGAGGCCTCATCTGCACCAGCAGAATGCACTGTTTTAACTAGGTCGAGTAAAAGAAGTCCCCCTAGTTAAAGGTAAAAGAAGTAAAAGAAGTCTACAGTTCAGTAAGCCACAGAGCTTCCCCCGAACCTGGGTGTTCCACAACATACATCTCCTACTAGGCTGGTCATTCTTCTCTTCTACTGACAGCACCCAGGGAATCAAAATAACAACGCTGTACCTAAAGCCATCAACTTACATCTGCAGAATTGAAGACATCAGGTAAAAGGAAATTGAGTAATGCCCACAGCTCGTGGAGGTTATTCTGCAAAGGAGTTCCTGTAAGCAGCAATCGATTTGTTGTCTTGAACTCACGTACAATCTCTGACAGCTGGAAACACAACATAGTTATCAACATCATCCACACTTAAGCACAGTGAATCAGTTTTTGAAACCTAAAACAAAGTCAATTAAACTCAGAGACAGTGAGCTACCTATGAAATTCATATTTACCACCCAATAGCTTATTGCTTCTATTTAAAAAAAATACCACACCTAACACTTAAAATCTGCTCAAATCAGATGCAATCTTTTCGTATTGAACTAATTTCAAAGTATCAAACAATTTCAAATTTACCTTAGACTTCTCATTCTTTATTCTGTGGGCTTCATCAATTACCAGGTACCTCCAGTTAAATTTTTTGAAGACGGACTTCTCTTTAATTACCATCTCATATGATGTAACACAAACATCCCATTCGCCAGGCATCATAACATCACGGATAAATGCAGCCTAAAGCAGAAGAACTGGATTAATGAACATTTACAAATACGAACAATTTTTATGGCATTCAGAGAAAACTGTCTCCACTACCACTACTGATGCACTAAACTAGCACACAAAAGACTCTGAAACATCTTCTCAGAAACTGAAAGTTACTGTAACGAAAGCCTTCAATCCTTTGTACTTTAAGCACAGAGCACGCTAGAGTTAAGCAAAACACAAATTATTTCCTATTCAAACTATTTGCTCTTCAGCATCATTTCTCTGTAATTCAAATACAGTACATACAACCAAAAGGGAAAAAACCTTCTACATTAACTTGTCCAAAGATACAGTCCACAAAAGTGTTTAAAAACAACTTACACAGCCCACTCCCAACCACCTTCGCTCTTCCCCAAATATCTCCCTCCTCAGTCCCATCTCTGCTTTGCAAGGCACACATCAAGGCATATAAATCCTTTCACATGAAAGAATCTCACCCTATGGGAAAGCCACACAGACAGGTCTCCCCTGGTGCACATGAGGCCATTTCCTCTTCTCCTGTCACTTACAAAATCAAGCCCAGTTCCCTCAGCTGCTCCTCCTAAACCTTGTTCAGACCCTTCCCCAGCTCTGTTCCCTTCTCTGAACACACTCAGCACCTCAATGTCACCAGTGCCCAGTACAGGGGGACAGTCACTGCCCTGGTCCTGCTGGCCACACTAGGGCTGGTACAAGCCAGGATGCCATTGGCCTTCTTGGCCACACTGCCAGCTCCTATTTCCTTTCTAGAGCCTTTCCACCCTCAAGCAGTAACAGGCAGCCATGTAATCCACAAGCAACCACAGAAGCCACAGAAATATCCAGCTCCTTGATCCCCTTCAAGTTAGAAAAACACTCCGTATCTATTTTCAGGCCTTCACGACAAAAGATGAAAAGCTCTACAACAGAATCCTAATTACAAGGCCAGGCAGGCTTATAAAATACAAGTAAAGAGTGGGAAAAGTCACCTGAAAAAAGGTGAAGAAAGAGGTGGCAAAGTGAGTGCAATAAAGAAAAATGAGTACACACTGTCACACTGCAAATATGGAAGAGAGATAAAAAATAGGTGCAAAAATCAAACAGGAAGACAACAGAAAAACAGGTAACTCACAGAGCTGTACTTTTATCTAACTGAGTGTATTATTTCATCTACTGATTTTCAGTTTTTCCTCATAGTCACAAGCATAACATTTTGCATTTTCAACATTAATGTAGTTAAAGATTACTAAAATATACTGCAATTAAGGAAGTAGCTTAGGGACAATTCCCCATACCCAACTGATATTTTTTGCCAAATAATGCATACATTTCTCAAAAGCAGAGCACTTACTCTGGCATCTTTATCTCCAATAAGGCAAACAGCACGTAAGGATGGAACCCAGCGCTTGAATTCATTCATCCAGTTGTGCAGAGTTGATTTTGGAACCAGGACCATGTGTGGCCCAGGAATGTTTCGGTAATGCTTCAGATAGCCTAATAAAGCTATTGTTTGCAGAGTCTTACCAAGCCCCTGCATTGACAAAGAGGGAGGGGGAAAGAAACCTGCTGAAGTGAAATAGCATAAAGAAATACTTTCAAACCATTTTCTTACTATATAATTCTGCCATTTGTTTAAAGCAAACGACACAAATGTTTGCAATAGAATTTCTTTCATTACAATTCCAGATTTGAAAAATCAGACCGTCGTAGAATGAAGCATACTACTGCACATACATGAAATATTATAAGCACTTTAATGTTGAATTTTGCTCAATAATTGCCACAAAAATTCCAAAAGATAACTGCTTACCATTTCATCTGCCAGAATGCCATTAACACCATTTTCATACAATGAGATCATCCAGTTCAAACCTCTAACCTGATAATCTCTTAGTGTTCCTCCTTTCACATCTGTAAATGTAAGATTCCTCTAAGTAGAAAAATACTAATTCTAAGTAGAAAATTTTAATTGCAATCTGCTCAGATCTTAATTACATCAAATCAATCAGAGAACAGTTAACACCATACTTACATGAAGGAGACTCCTCAAACCGAATACACACATTGGACGTTTTCCGACTCTCGGACAAGAGCTCTTCATCCTCCTCCTGCTCCGTGCGCCTGTGACGGTACCTAAGGGAAGAACCCAGCACCGGTGTGTGAACAAAATCACTTCAAAACACTGCTACAAACTCCAAAGACAAATCACAACAGAAGCAATCGCTGACCCACAATGAGGATGCTCTGGTATCCTGACCAAACCCTCATCCTGTTAATATGCTGTTCCTTAGGAGTCATTCCAGCTTTAATTAGAAAGGCTGATACGCAGCCCTCTCTTTCAGAGCCATAACTATAATCTGACAATATTGTGAGTTCTCTGAGGCACTCTTCAATGAGGGACACAGAAATACAAGACACATTAGTGATGGCCTAAGACTCAATTACTCGATAATTACAATGTTCAGAAAAATCACATATTTGAATTTTAAAAAAATCAAATTTTCTAATATAGAATGTCATTTTGCAAACACTCCAAAAACTAGTTGTTGTTCCAAGACCCCTCAGAGGCACTACAGGCAGGCTCTGCTGCAACGCCAACACAGACAGACTGGTGGAGCGAGACAGTGCTAAGGATCCAACATCCCCACTACATGGACACTGCCTTGTTATAACCTGGTCTAGCCCCACTCTGATCCCACTGACTCGTCCACTCACAGCTGGGTCACATCAGATGGACTTCTGGAGTGCACGTTCTAGTTCAGCATCATACAAAAGAAATTCAATTCATGTGCTCCAAAGTCACCCCACAATACAAACCAAAGCATTTTACAAGGCAAGAATCAGGCAACTTTTAAAAGTGCATTTCTGATCCAAGGTCACACTAATGTTGATGGAGCAGATGATGCTTTTAAACCAAAGCTTTTAAAGAAATTGATACACCACTAATAGGAAGTGGTCTGGATTTACTGAAAGTACAGTTTCTATGTACAATCTCTAAATAGATTATGTTAAAAAGCCTGGGTTGTTTGAAAGTGTAAGAAGCCAGAAATAAAAGTAAAACATACTCCCCAGCTGAAATCAAACTCTGTTTTTCATCTTTCTTCATCCGTGGCCGTCCCAGCTTGACTTTCAGTGGAGACGTTGGTGATTTTTGTGCTGCAGGTTGAATAAAATGTGCAAAAAGTTCTGTCTGCTTCAGGAGGAATTCAAACCTCTTTGCTCGATCTGCTTTCTATTTTCCAAAGCGGGGAAGAGAATTTTAAAAAAAAAGAAAAATAGGAAAAATAGGTAACTTTTCTTCATAAAAACATATTTTTGTTAAGAAACAGAATTCAGACACCCGTGAGAACAACTTATATGAGGAAAGACTGACAAGACCATCTGCTAGACAACTCAGAGGGCTACAAGCACTGTGAAATAGAGCTGGAGCTGCTTCATGGCACACTAGCAGTGGTGAAGGGATGCTTTAATGGCCTGTCTACAAAAGAGAAAGACAAAACTAATGACTTACAGTAACAGATGAAATCTTAACCTTGCTCAAGTCAGTGGCAAAACTTTCATCAGCTTCAAGGCTATCAGGACTTGATCAAAGACAACAGTGTAGCAGCTCTGCTTTTAGAATTATTTCTGAAATAATGGATGAACCACCTCAATACTGCTTTCACTTAAGTTTGTGAATTTTGCTGTCAGATTTCAAATTTCAAGCATTTCAGTTTTGCCATCTCAATGGGGCATATGCACTTCACTCTGTCACACAGCAAAACATGACCTTTTCTATATTTAGGAGATATATTTAGAAGATGTTACATAATTTTAAAGAAAAATACGACAAAATGCAAACTCTATCTGACAGAATGCACTTGTTATCCGTTTCTCTATGACAAATCTAAGCATCATGTAACACTGTACCATGTAAGGCAATTTCCATGCGATCTCATTTACGTATCATGATATAAACGACAGAAGTGGAACTGTAGTTCTGCACTGTAACCTTTCCAACAAATACTCGACCCGCAGACCTTTCTGCAGGTCACTTCCACACAAGCAAGTCTCCCACAACAGCAGAATCATCAACCAAAGGAAAGGGCAACGAGAACGAGCCTGGCGTGCAGTGCAGGATCTCGCCACACGAGGGTACTGCGTTTCTTTAACAGAGCACCACTCAGTAGCAAAGGAACATCTTTACCGAGAATCTCCTGGGAAAAAAAAATTACCACTTTCCCCCCCCCTTGCATTCATTATTGGACCATTTCTGTAAATAACTTGACAACCGAATAAAATGTAAATATCAAGTAAAACCTTTAAGAAAAAGGCAGTCTAGAAGGGGGAAGTAGAATAAAACCAAATGCATTCAGAGGATTTTTAGTTAACAAATAATACCTGACAGTTTTGGCAAAATAATCATAGTTGGTAAGGACCTATATTGAAGGACACAATACACTTTTCCACCTGCAATATTATTGGCTTAGTATAAGCAGTATATTTTGATAAAACAGTAAAGGTCTAGCTCACAAGTGCACAATTGATAAAAGGTAGATTTTTTATATCGAATCCCTTTGCCTCTCAGGAAAACTGAACTAAAATTGTAATTTAGGAGAGCTGTAAATTCACCATGTATTACTGTGAAACAAGTTTAGCTATTTACTAAACTCATTCTCGAAGAACAGATTCACTGTGGGTCTTCTCATCGGCTAGAAATTAGGTATTCATACATGTAGGTATCAATTTTTCTATGTCTAACAGTTATGTTCTTCCCTGACTTCCACGGTATCCAATCCTTTCAGACTACTGTAATTACTAGGCATCCATTTAACAGTAAAGCTTTTAACAAAAAATACAAGACAGAGGTACCAGCTTAAACCAAGAACTTACTACAAATGTCATTCAAGAAGGAGTCTTATCATGTCATACTGGTTTTTGCCTCTTTGTAACACAGAAGTTACCCTGTTACATCTCCTCTCCAGCACCACAAGCTCCCTTCACTGATGTCGTGGACAGATCCTCTTTTGCACTGTTATGGCACACATATTATGGGGCATTTAAATATTTAGAACCTTAATGTTTTTATAGGAGAGAAACTGGCAGCTTCAGTATTTCAGTTAAGTAAGAAGCAGATTAAGGATGCCTCTGACATGACCCAAGGGCTCATCAAATAAAACCGGCAGAGACAGATTCAAAAACAAAACGGGGAGTGTTCTAAATATAAAACGTCATTGAATAGCAACTCCTTACCACAGATGGGTGTGGATAACTAAAAAAGAAACCACAAAACCCAAAATCCACTGACAACTACTGAGTATAAAAACCACAGGCTACAACTCCAAAAATCATGCAGACAAAACCACTTGGGAAGAATGGGACAGTATTTAACAGAACTACCACTGCCTGCCTCCTCCGCTCTCATTGTCTTCATAAATACCTGTTAGTCACTGTGAGAAACACCACACGGGCCTAGACATTTAAATGAATCTTCATTTGTTTTCCTTTTCTGACACATCCAGGCTGCAATAACTCCTTGTAACTGCGCTGATCCTGTTCCAACAACCAAGTGCCATAAAAAACTGCAGTATGTTTTGTCATGAAAACACTCACCATCTTCTCTTCATATTCTGGGTCAACTTCTTTTTCAGGTCTAGCTGCCTTTGGAGGAAGTTTGAGTTGAAATGGGGGATCATTTTTCTGGAATTCAAAAGTTAAACATTTTATAAATACCAGTTTATTTACTTTTTTAGCAAAATGTATCAAAGTGAACAAACCTACAAACTGCAAGACAAGCATGCGACTTTTTAAAAATAATTATTTCAAAACGAAGTGACTGCATTAATCATATCATTTCACCCAAAGCAAAACCTCGTGTCCATGATGAAACTAAAGAAGATCCTCATGTTTATCTCTACAAGCAGGATCCAAATTGAAAGAAATTACTGAAAGAGCAGGATGTTTAGTCTTTCACAGAGATCTCACTGTAAATGCATAATTAAGTTTAATATCTTGAAAAGATATTTTAAAAAATTAAATGTGATTTCTAAATGTCAGATTCCTAACTGTATGTTTCTGGCACTTGCATTTTGGTTGGGTTTCGTCTGTTTTCACTTCTAGACGAATAGTCACACGTTCAATTGGAAACACAGCTTAGCTACGCTGAGCCATAAACCTGGGAGAGACACAACCAACCAATTCAACCCACGCAGCAACAACTCCATGGTGCACTCTCAGAGAGCTGAAGAACTGCCTTATTTACTATCTATGAAAGAAATCCAAGGAATTGTAACTAAAATGGCTGACTTCTGTAGTTTATGAGGTTCATATCTGTCTTCAGTTGTGAAGCTCAAAGCAGGTTTTCCACAACTATGATACTGGCAAAATGATGGAATGGTAGATTTTCTTCCCCCTAATTTAAGAAATTTTTCCTAATTGGTCTTTGAAACGTGCCAATAAAAAATAAATCTATTTTGAGATGCATTAAATTACAAAGATGTTTTTGAAAAGCTCTGAATAAACTGAAAGCTGCCAGAGTGCATGTCTGCATAAAATGTAACAGTGCAGAATATTAATCTGCTTTAAGTGCTTTGAGTATCAGACTACTATTAAATACATTAAATTAAAACAATAATCTAAACTATTCAGGGTCAAGTAGCAAAACCAGGCCAAAATGGTACCAACTATTTAAAAATCTGTCAAGCAACATTACATTTAAATTTCAGAACTGTCACTGATAAATATACATGCTAACTTCTTCTAAGCACAATCATGCAAATGGGAGGAATATTTTCTGAAGTCAGAGATTACTGTTCCAAGTTTGGCCCAAAGCCATAATTTTCTGCAGAGGTGAACAGTACCAAGTGTATAATGAAGCTGTTCGACAGCTTAATGATTTTATAAATGTGCCAGTTCGCCTTTTCAAGGCCAAATGTTGCAAATAGATAACATTAGAAATATTCTATTCACTTAAATGTTCTTCAATCAGACAGGTAATCAGCTCATCTCAGAAAGCACAGTTACTCCATGTCAAAGAGCAGGTCATACATGTGTGTGTAGTCACACCTCCATCATATTACTACGCAACGTACACTCCGAAAAGAGAGACTGACGTTGCCAATAGCAAGTCCAGTCCTTCAATTAAAGTGTCAAATTATTCCTTAAATGAAAACAAATTGACAGTAGGCTATTTCAGGCATCTCCCTCACTTGCCCTAGAAATAAATTAGATAGATATGCATTACTGGAAAAAAAAGCTGTCTACCTCAGGTAAGTATGAAGTTTCTTCAAGCAGAACAACTCACTATTACGAGAATCCCTTATAACTGAAAGATTTCCAAGTAAATTGCAATGCATTATTATTTTGCTAAGCCCCAAGGCAGATGGCTGCAATGCCAGTTTTGTTGTTACTCAGATTATCCCAGAAGGATAAAATTTATGGTGGCACACAAATCAAATTTATTCTGAAGTAAGTATTTGAGTAACACACTCGGAGTTAAAGCAGTCAATGAGCTGACACATTACTGCAGCCACAGCACAATAAAATCACACCGTGCACCTCACCTTTCAAGAGAAAACACACGTTCCCCACCCTCCCATTTCTCACTGCAGAGTTTCTGTTGAAAATTGATGGCCCCCAAAGTATCAGAAATAACAAACAGGAAATTAACAAAAGCCAGTGAAAGAGATAAACAAGACACATGCATCCCTGAGCCCCTTCTCTTCCTCACAAGGGGGAGAATGTGCTGCAGGTTCACTAAAGTACTACTCTGTGCTGGTGCAGCCAGACAGGCACAGGCATCACACCCAAACTTGCTTCTGCATAATGCTCTGAACTACAAAAACCTACACCTTGACAATTACTAGATTTTGATATGAATACTTCCCCCTGACAACTGGACCATGTACCTAATACAACACAGAAACTAAAATATTCCATGAAGTCTGAGAGCTTTTCCCTAGAAAGTTTATACAACGTATCTTCATCACTTAGAGGGCTGACTCCTCAGGAAACAGAGCAGCAGAAGCCTCAGCGCAATTCACCACCACGAAAGTACTTTCATTTTTAAATCCGGAAACTCGCCAGTAACAATTTATCTCTACTCTAGAAACTATTTCCATTATAGATTAAACAATCCCCTGAAAACCGGTGTCATTTAAACAACTTTTAAACTTACAAGTAACACAACCACCTGCACTTACAAAAGATCCTGAGTATTCCAAGGATACAAAATACTCCCCCTTAAAATTTCTAATAACTACCCTAAACAGAGTTCCTAAGATGAGCCTGAGATATTTCTATCCAGTAAGTGTTACAGTCCCAAAGTGAGGAGCCCCCATAAACACCTCAATAAACAACTGGCAACAAGAACTGCCGCTGCTTTAGCTGACTTTACTCTTGTAACTTGTGCCACTGAAAACTCTGAACAGATGCACTAAGAATAATTAGAAGGATTCCTTCTGTGTTTAACTCACATATACAAACTGGAAATACATTCCCAATAGCCAGTCAGGCTCTTTTGGTAGCACAACAAAGACTATTTATAAAGTAAAATATTGAGAGGGGAGCAGAGCACAACAGGTTGCATGACTGCCATTGTTATGCAGATGCTGTAACTGTACAGTTGACAAACATAACATTTTGCAGAATAAGTTGTATGCAATAGAGAAATAGCCTTTAAACATTTTCCCTCAAGCAGCCAAGTAAAGTGCAGGATTACACTGCACTGTGTCCCACAGCTGTTTGTATACATAATGAAATAAAGCTTCGAGCATTCGTTACAGGCAAAATGGACTTTCGGTAACTGGCATAAAGGCTGTGAATGCACTGTTATCAGTAATTCTGCAATTTCGTCCAGTATCATAAATATATGATGTACGGTCCTCATTCCTACTAAGTTTTTTCTAAGATTCACTCTTCAGGTTAAATCTTGTTCTGTTTCCAAGGATACCTGAATACGTCACTTTCTACATGCCTTGTGTCTTTCTCCCAAAAAACTAAGGAGAGGCGGCTGGCAGCCATACGTGTTCTTTCGAGGGGTGTATTCTGCATCAGGGCACAATGCGAGCCAGGCAGAGGGCAGGGGGAGGCCCTGACAGCCGGGGCAGGCCGGGTCAGCCGCCAACTCTCCGGGCCCCCGTGACACTCCCACCCCGAGCCCTCGGAGCTCCCGGCTCCGGGACAGCTTTCCCCGGGGGGCACGGGGAAGGAAACAACAGGGCGGGGGGCTCCGGAAGGCGGGCCCTGCAGGAGCGCCTGGGCTGCGGGGCTGGCGGGGGGTCCGCACGGGCTCAGCGGCACCAGCCCCGTGCCCGGGCTGC
>VZTA01020151.1:423989-436470 GCA_013398855.1 Mohoua ochrocephala
GATGGGCGCTGCAGGATGCGGGGACCCGCGGCCGGGGGAGCGGCTCCTGTCCAGGCCTCCCGGTCCCGATGGGTGCTGCAGGACGCGGGGACCCGCGGCTCTCCTGCCTCCCGGCCTCCCGAGTGATACCGCAGCTCACAAGAGAGAGTGCGGCCAGGGCCCCTGCATAACGCCACAGACTAGTTTGGCGTCGAAGGGACCTTAAAAGTCATCTTGTTCCGACCCCCTGCTCTGCGCAGGGACACTTTACACTATCCGAGGTTGCTCCAAGCTCCATTCAACCTGGCCTTGAACACTTCCAGGGATGGGGCAGCCACATCTTCTCTAGGAAATCTGTGCCAATGCCTCACCACCCTCACATGAAAGAATTCCTTACTAATATCTAATCCAAATCTCTCCTCTTCGTTTAAAACTGTTCCCTCTTGTCTTATCTGCCCGTGTAAAAAGTTGCTCTCCCTCCTTCGTGAGCCCCCTTTAAGTACTGAAAGGCTACAAGAAGATCTCCCCAGAGCCGCCTCTTCAGGCCGAGCAGCCCCATCTCGGTCTTTCCCCACTGCAGAGGTGCTCCAGCCTGCGGAGCATCTTCATGGCCTCCTCTGGAACCACTCCAACGTGTCCATGTCACACCGGGGACCCCAGAGCTGGGTGGGGGTCTCACCAGAGCAGAGCAGAGGGGCAGAGTCCCGTCTCTCGACTTGCTGCCCTCAGTGCTTTGGATTCAGCCCAGCAGTTCCAAACCCTGTTGCAAATGGCAAGTGTGTTTTTCTAAACCGCCCCAGGTGGTACCAGAGAGAAAATCATCTCTTAACATCTGCGGGGCTAAGAGGTACCAGTGGAGATCACAAAGCAAGAACAGCTTGCAGGATTCTTTTTTCTTGAGCAATTTTAAATTCAGCAGCGCTTGCATATTTCTGTTGAAAATTGCAGTAATGAAGCCACTCAATTTAGTTACTGGCAGTGCACGTATTTCAGGCCGTCCATGCAAGACATTCATATTTTCAGCTGCTGAGCTGTAACTTTGCTCATACTGCTAAAGGATCCCAAAACAGTCCTTGAGCTGGCAGACTTAAAAAACAGAGCTCCAAATCAGCCATGTTACCTGGTGATTGCTCACAAAGGCAGTATCGTGAGCATTTTGTCCAGCGGCAACAATGAAACCTTAGCCCAGTGGGCAGAATGAGCAATAAAAGCTACTTCAGTCCAGTAAAAAGCTCAGTAGCTGTTATCAAAATCTCTTTTTCATAACTCAATAACTAAGCTGAGCAAATGGGTTATTGCAGCTCTCATATGCTGCATTTAGAAAAACCTCTGAGATCTCTGTTCCATCTATACATTGGCTCCAGTGAGGTGCCAGTAACATATGTCTGAACTGTTTCCATGACTGCCTGATTACTCTGAAATTCAGTATCTAGATTATGGCCCATCATAGAAGATTTAAGCGCCAAACTCCCCTTTTTCAGGTTGTGAAACAGCTGCAAAGCAGTAACAGTGCTGTTCCAAATTCTTTAGCACCCTATTACCTTCTGTGTCTGCTACATGGTCCACAAGAAAGCAAGGCCCACAGTGTCTGCAGTATCCCTTCCACATGATTTACTTCTAAAAGCTCTGGGAAGTACATTTTTCATAGAGCAATCGAGAAGAGTGACATGACTGCTTTTGAAAGAGTACTCCAAATAGCTTTTCCAAGCAGTACTCTCTAGAAAATGAAGTTTACCGTTAGCTATGAGAAAGTCTCTAAGGTGGGAAAATTCCAGTCTATGACGTGGTTGTTCTTAACCTTTAGAGAAAATAGCGTACTAACCACTTTTAATATCTGACTTTCCTTCTCCGCTTTCAAATGCTTGAAGCTTCTGTTTATGCAAAATGCTCTCAAGTGTTTGTCACAGCTTGTTTTTTCCTTGAAATTCACAGGAACATTGCATGCTGTACAAAACAATCAAGCTGCTGCTTTCATGAAAGATTTCCTTTGGCTATTTTTTGCTTGTGTGCTTCACATTTGCATTTGACACTTTGTAGACATGTTCTTAGCTGCTTCTCTTAGACTGTGCTTTGTACTCCTGTGCATCTACAGGCCAGTGGCTGAAAAAATCACTTAGTCACACACATGATAAGTTAATTAATTATTTTTTAAAATTATTTTTAAAAATCTAATTAATTATTAAAAAATTAATTATTGAAAAATTCTACCAAATAGCTCCAATTGGTATTTTTTTTTTTTATATGTTGGGAGGCAAGGGGCTAGTTGTCATGTTAAAGTTGTAGATTTAGCTATTAGCTCTTTGTTTTCCCAGGTTTACTACTCCATATTTTACAGTCTGCCAGATATAATCACCAGGGCTGAATGTGTAGTCTCCTACACATCAATTTAGCAGGCCTCCTCTGCCCAACTCAGAAAGATGCCACTTAACATATTGTATGATGAGAATTATATTTTCTTGTCAGATTTAAAAAGAGAAATTACGGGCCCACTGTTACCCACTTGTATGTTTTAAACACCGCTGAAATATGTAAAGAGCTGATAAGATATGGATCCAGTGACGTTTTCATATACTATCCAGGTAATTCCATAAGATTTTAAAATTTTGGATGGTGATTACTCAACCCTTCCAAACAGGGGACTAATTGTAGCAGTCTGCATTTCTCTAGCACAGATAAAACTGGGTTTGGGTAACTTCTTAAATAAACCTTAGTTCTGCAGAATTACTTTCTAGGCCAAGTTGCTCTCCAAGCCCCCTTTGTGTGAGCTGATAAGCGCTGCCTGTAAGCCAGCAGGCTGCTGAATTCACAGGAACAAATAAACTCATTACACCGAGAATGGCCAAATCCGTGCAAGGCCGTCAGTAGCAACAGGTTTGTGACTCGGACCGCAGCTGAAGAGCAGTGGCTATGGCTGCCAACTAGCAATGAAGTGAGAGGATTATGTCGGCACCTGCTGAAGAAAGAGGAGCCTTCAAAGACCTTCGGAGCCCCTCAGTAAGCAGGTGGGGTTGGCCTCCCAACCTTCACACAGCCAAGGACCTGAGTGGAGGTGTGATGGAACCATGTGAATGCACCGCAGGGATGGCGATCTGCTGTTAGCAGTAAAACCTTGATTCTGTAGAAAACAACGGCCTAAATAATAAAATGTGTCTTAAATATCGGCTGTGATGTGTGTCTTTGCTGACTTGAAAATCCCATTTCCAAGTGGCAGTGCCGCTGTCACGTGCCACCAGGTGGCAACACCGACCTGTGCTCGGCTGCGGGAGTCCTGACAAGGGGATCCGGCAGCCTGAGGACTATTTCATGTGAATGCTGCTGAGTCCTGAAACTAATTTTTGGTCAAGAATAGGAAAAAAAAATAAAAATTACTTTGTAAACCATCTTTTACTTGCTGTTGTTTAATTACCTCCAGAACTGTATCATGTACATACACTACCTTCCCTTAGAATGGCAAAAGTGCTTTGTTAAGAAGGGCCTTGGAAAGGTTGTATCCTGTTACTGTGGGATCTGTTCACGCATTCAGGAGGCTCTCCACTGAATGCCATAATCCAAAATCCACCTCTAGGACACGGGTCATTTCTAGCTTAATCGTACCAGCAATGAACTTAAACCACAACTGTGCTATACATGTTAGCTGTAAGCAATAAACAGCTTTATAATTCAGAAACCAGCAGGATCTTTAATTAACACAGCTCTTTCTGGGGTATTTGCAAGTTGACTTGAAGAGTTGCCACCTTTATCTCTGTGCCTACATCAGCCTCCAAGTGTGATGAACCACGCTAACCACACGTCACCCTGACTGCAGCAGTGTTACCATCATGCTTAAAATGCTTTTATCAAGTATTGCTGTTTTAATATTGCTGTTAGTAATAGGTTATGTCTCTACAAGTAACCTTGGCTATGTCCAGTAGCACAGTTCTGTGCATTCTTGCACTTACCTGTGCAGCCCTGTTTCATTCAGTTCCTTATTTCACAGGTTCCCTTCCAAGTTTACCTACTTTAGGGTTTCAGATTTTTTCTTTGCTCATAGGACTCCTCCTCTAGAGCGTACAATAAAGAAGGTACTTCTCAAATGTGCTCTGGGTTTATGTGACACTCATTTGTAAGCCAGGTTTTGCTGAAGATGCCATTTCTGAGGATGGCTGCAGGGCTTTGCAGCAGCTGAGCAGATGAGAGCAGCCCAGTTCATGGCTACAAACAAATGCTTCCCAATTCTGCACCAGTAAGAGGCAACCATGTGCCCTAATAGGCTTTACGTTGAGTATTCTTATAGAAAAGGGTTTGCTTTTTGTTGTTGTTGCTTGGGGTTTTTGTGAGGGGTTTCTTTTTTTTGCTTGTTTTGGGGTTTTTTCTTTTGTTTTTATGGGTGGTTTTTGTTTGGGGTTTTTTTCTCATGTTTTTTTGTTGAGGTTTTTTTGTGGTGCAGGCTTCATATCAATGCATCAATTTTCTGTATCAAGTTTTCATTTCACCCAACGGAGAGTCTCTGGTGTTGCCAATAGGGTTTGCAAATACAAGACCACATTCAGCATTGGGAGCTATAACAAAATAGCTAATGTGTCCTTTGTGTCTGGTTCAAAGAGTCGATAGCTGTACAAATACTCTTTGTTTTTACAACTTTATCCCAATATTGCATTTTTAATCCAGGCTTTAGTAGCCAGAAATTTATTGTGGTACTGGAAGGTCTTCTAATATCACTGTATTTCTCAACCACACAGATTTTTTGCTAATTTTTCTTTTTTTTTNTTTTTTTTTTTTTTTTTTGGCTGTGTGTTCATTTTCACACTGGGAGAGCCAGGAACTCGCATGGTTTGTGTTCCTGACCCCTTGCACTGTTACTGGTGTTTCTGCAGGTGAGCAATGGGTTAGTTCAAGATTCTAAAAAACAAAATTGATCCTAACAAAGAGAGTTACTATTTTTTCCTCAGATCAGCACAGCAAAACAACTCAACTGCCCACGCAGACAGGGGCCAGTGCCAATACAGCAGCAAAACAGATCCATGGCAAGATGAAGGGTGGGATTGCAGCCACACTAATTTGTATCAGTTTAAGCTACCATAACCCAGGCTTTAATAAACAGTTCTACAACTGTGTATTCTGTCCTGAATGCCAGATTTTGCCCACCTACAAACAATGATATCATCCAAATTTAACAATGATCAGTGATTCCTTTGGAGGTCACATTTCCTGATGTAATAAGCTACAACTTCGCCAAAATCTGAGTATTGACTCAAGACAGTCCCCAACCAGAAGAGTCTAGTTTTGCTGAAAGTGAAAGGCACTTTAAAAGAGATTTTAGATCAAAGCAAAAGCTGTCAAATGTTTCTTCCGTCCAACTGAAATAAATCTGAAGCATATTTTGCTACTCCCTGCAATGGCATCTTTTTCTCTCCTAACCTATGCAGTCATTTTGCAACATTGAAAACCTATAAACAAACTGCTCTTAACAGAGTATTATAAAATTTTGAATATCTGTGAGTATCCAGTGTGCAGGCTGGTGCAGTACAGCCCTTAACTCTCTTCAATGATGGTTGAGATTCTTTCTTCACAAAGAATTCTCTTCCTTCTCTGCCCGAAACAAATTATCTCTCTCTTAACCAAAAGCCTGTGGGTTTGATTTCACACCGATCGCAGGTTATTTGTAAACATAGCAGTTCTTGTTTAAAGGTTTTAGCGTGCACCAGCATTTCCTTGAAATACAGGAAATGCACAGAAAGATGCTGCAAAGTACTGCCTGCCTTAGCCTTGCAAACATGGCAGATGCATTGCATAAGCCAAAAGCCATCACTTCAGCTGCCACAGGCTTCACCCTGCTGTGAAAATGCTTTTAATCTTGTCCTTTATATCTGTTTTCACTTGTAAACATCTACACCCTGTGAAAAACTAAACTGAAGCTATTGTATTTTCCAGAGTACTATCCATTTCTGCTGAGGGATCTGCTGGAGGAAAGTAGCTGGTTTCAGTTTATCCTAGTCCACATAGGATATGTGTCTGCCTTTCCCCTTGCTGCCCTTTTTTTTTTTTTTTTTGCTGCTATTTTGCTTCCCTGACTGCCTGGGCCTTCTTTCTTCCTCATCCTGTACTGATTCTTCCTTTTTTGTAACAGTCTCAAACACACAGCTGCCATCAAAACAATCCCTCCTTTCCTGCATTTACATTCTTCGCACAGAGCAACCTTTTACACACAAGAGTTTGGAAATCTGGTCTGTTTGCTGCATTCTGGTCTATTGCTTTATGCTCTATTTGCTATATTTTGCTCTATTCAATCATAATTAAACATAGTTAATTGCCTAGAGGGGGAAGGTCTCTCACCCACGGTTCTGCCATCAGCATGAAAAATTCTCACAAGTGTAAGAGGCAGGGTTCCTATTTACTCTCAGGCACTTTGGGGCAATTTAGAGAACTGTTAATTTTCCTAGGTTCATTTTCTTATCACTCCAGAGTGTTCTCTGGTCTCAGTAAGAATATTTGGGGGAAGCTGAGACCCATTCCGCACTTCATGGTGAGCCTTCCACATTTATGAGTCTGAAAATAGCTAGATAGGTATCTAAACATAAAACTACAGACTTCTTTTTCCATCTGTTTCTGCAGGCCTACCTGAGACCTTTCTTTAAGCTTCACGTCCAAACTTCAGGCTGCTCCAGATAGCCTGGAGTAAACTGGTTTCAGCAAATCCTCACTTTCAGGATATTAAAATTCAAATTTAATAACGATTTGTTATTTCTGATCTGGAAGAGGCATATCATAATCTTGATGTCAAATAGATTATTTTGGATTCCTGTGCACAGGTGTACTGGCTTGGCACGGCCTGGTTCTAGGTAGCACGGGGGCCACAACGATGGCTCCTGTGAGGAAGCTGCTGGAAGCTTCCCACCATGTCTGGCAGAGCCAACAGATGATGGCTCTGAAGATGGGACACACTGCTGGCCAAAACTGGGCCAGTGAGAGAGGTTGGTGACGCCTCTGTGATGACATATTTAAGAAGAAAATCAAAACAAAGTCACAGGATTTTGGATTCTAGTCAGAGAAGGAGATGAGAACATGTGAGGGAAACAACATGGAGACACCCAGGTCAGTGGAGAAGGAGGGGGAGGAGGTGCTCCAGGCGCCGGAGCCGAGGCTCCTCTGCAGGCCATGGTGCAGACCGTGGTGAAGCAGCTGTGCCCCTGCAGCCCATGGGGATCCATGTGGGATGCAGAGATCCACCCGCAGCCCGTGGGGGAGGTGCCCGTGCTGGAGCGGGTGGATGCCTGGAGGAGGCTGTGATCCAGTGGAAGACCCGGTGGAGAGAGAGGGCCCTGCTTCCAGGCTGGAGCAGCCTGTCCTTGGAGGACTGCACCCCGTGGAAGAGAGTGCCACGGTGCAGCAGGTTTGGGAGGGCTGTGTGCCCGTGGGAGGGACTCACGCTGCAGCAGGTGCGGTGTGGCTGCTGCTCGTGAGAGTGGGCCCACACTGGAGAAGTTCACGGAGACCTGTCTCCCGTGGGAGGGACCCCACGGCCTCACAGGGGAAGACTCCTCTCCTGGAGCAGTGGAAGGAAATCTTGGTGATGGACTGACCAAACCTCCATGCTCTGTCTCCCTGCGCTGTCTGTGGGAAGGAGAGAGGGTCTGGGGGGTGGAAGGTGTTCTAAGGGCTTATTTTACTTCTCATTATCCTCCTCTGATTCTGTTAATAATAAATTCACTTCGCCACTTAAGTTGAGCCTGTTTCGCCCTTAAAGTGTTTCTCCCAGTCCTTATCTCACTCATGAAGCGTTCATTTATCTTTTTTCCTTTTCCCTCCTCTGCCCAGCTGTGGCAGGGGAGGGTGAGCAGGCGGCTGTCGTGGGTGCCTGGTGTTGGGCCAGCGTCAAAGCACGACAACAGGTAAACTCCTTCAAATTGCCATGTAAAGTAGACCTCACATGTGAGCTGAGTACTGATCATTGTTGTGTATGAAAAATGAAGTAGATTTTTCTTAGCTTATAAAAGAAATTAAGACAATTAGAATAGAAATTTTGTATCTTTAAAAAAGCCTTCTGTATCTCCTCCCTCAACTGCAAGGATTATTTGCTGACCTTGAGGGGCCAGTGATATCATTACCTCATGAGGAAATCCTCACAAAAGGTTCGCTACTGATTCAGATGCAGAAAGGAACAGCCATGACTTACTTAACCACCTGTGTAGACATCATAAAATTGTTTACTAGTCTGCAAATAGAAGCTGAAAATTAGCAAAAACACAATTTTTAGTGTGTGCTTTTATGGATGACAGAGAAGAGAGAAACTTCTCGTCTCTCAAAAGAGCCAGGGCAGAGGTTTGAACCAAAGTGAGCCTGTTTGTTGCCACTCCCACTTCAGAAAAAGATAGTTTTACATTTGCAAATAAATGCACTATCCAGCAGAACTCCGGCACTTCCACCAGCTACTTTCCTAAACAGGAGACTCTCCTATGAGATGCTGGATGTCTGCTGCTGTTTTGCAGAGGAGGTTAGTGCCAGAGGGCGTTGGTCTGTTTTCTGAAAGGGATTGACAGAGTTCTCCCTATGTGTCATGAGAGCTTTTGGTAAAATTAGATTCTGCCCTGTCCACAACAATAAAGGCCATACCCACATGCAGCTTACATAGTTCATATGTTTCCTGGAGCAAAACCGCAGCAACGTTCGTCTGTTTTCTTTTTTTTATTTTCACAATGGCTCCTGCTCTGAAATCAGGTGTCTGCCCGTGGGGTGTCATTGCCACCAAGGGCCTGGGGGTGACAGAGCACAAACCAGGCAGAATATATTCATCAATCAAACAGCACAGTGCAGATGGGTCAGCATCACCCTGGGCCTGTGGTCAGGCTCCAGTTTTGGTAGCTAATTGTTTAAACAACAGCAACAAATCATGTCTCTCTGAGGATCTGCGTGCGTTCCTCCATGAGACCTGATTTGTATGGTGAGGACAGGCTGCTGAAAGGAAGAGCAGGGGCTGAATTATCCTGTGACTCTGCTAAATTTGTCCTTGTGAATGGAGAGAGAGAGTGAAATATTTGTCTGCAGGGGGGAGCAGAGTGGTAACTGTCAGGAACAGCTGGAACATATATACTGTGTCATGTCTTTTTGTGGCACTGGGCTTTTCTGCTTGCTGAGAGAATGCTGCAGAGGCATGTTAGCATTCTGCTGAGTAAGTGTGGTGCGAGTTCCATATGTAAACAGGGATCAGTTGCTAGATGAGAGAAAAAGGCTGTTCTCCCAGGGCTATAGCTGTCTCTTGCATGCACCTCAACCTTCACAATGCCTGCGTGGTGTTGTAAATTAAATGTGAAGCTAGATTCTCAGAAAACTCTCTGCTTGTGGAAATGTCAGTTGAGATAACTCTGGCCTCTCTTCCTCCTTTTATACCTATAAATTTCTGAATGAAATCAATCCTTCTGATTTTTCCCATCCTCTCCATCCTGATTATTCATTTGTGCACAAGGAAATAAGAACTTTCACTACTCAAAATATTAATAATAACACCACCAGTTGCTGTGCAACATGGATAAGCTTAAATAGCACACTTCTGTCAGTGGTCTGTAGAGTCATGAAGGAGTTTCCCATCAATGCAAGTAGCCATTTTGTTCTCTTCTGCTTTATTAGTAGTCAAGTGTTGTTTTCCTCTGAAACATCAGTAGCCTAAGTTAGGAAATGAAAGGAGTAGGCCAGTACTTCCATGACGAGCAGAGAATTCCTCGTAGGGATCTGGCTGATTGCGCACACATCCAGGGTCAAACTGATCATGGTTGCTCTGCTCTTTGCTGGTGGCACATATGAGGTTAGTCTGGTGAGGGCGATGTTGGTTTGTGTGGCAAGGTTTTGACAGCAGAGGGGCTACAGGGGTGGCTTCTGTGAGAAGCTGCCAGATGCTTCCCCCATGTCCAACAGAGCCAAGGCCAGCTGGCTCCAAGACGGATGTGCCACCGTCCAAGGCCGAGCCGATCCATGACAGTGGTAGCACCTCTGGGTTAATGTACTTAGGAAGGGGAGAAAAAACCTGTTCAGCAGCAGAAGAGAGGATCGAGAACTTCCCATTCTGTTTCCAGCCCCAGTGCACCCTCTACATAAGTCTTCAACTGTAAGATTTTTAAAACAAAGACCCTGGCATTCACCGTCATAAGGACGGCTTTAAGAAAATAATTTTATACTTTAAATGTAGCTGAAAATTTTGTCCATGGAGCAGGACAAAAGTGAAATCCCACTTCTTCCATCAGGATGAGATACCGTTCATTTTTAAGCCTGTTATTGTCAAACACACACGTGAGTGATACGTTATCAGCACAATGAAAGTTGTCAGGGTGAGAAAATAACTTTATTTGCTCTTTTAATATTTGGAGCACAAATACCAAGAAGGCACAGCAGCTTTCATAACAAACACGTTAACCCCCACATGCTCTGCTTAATTATGGCTTCCTGTATTTCTCCTCAGGCCACTGGCACCGTAAGTAAGCTGGCACAGATTTTATTTATTCTGAATATGCTGAGTGCAAGTAGCCAGGCAGGTGCTTCGCAGGCAGCTGAGCCGTTCCAGCAGTTCCAGAGGACAGGGGCCGTCTGACGGAGGAGTGACACATCGAGCAGGGAACAGAATCACTGCACCCCTCCCTGTCACCATGGCTACCACTCAGCAGGCGGGTTTTGGGCAGAAGTGCCAATTTAAGCAACTGCTGATTTCTTCTTATTGCCCCTGCATCACCCCCTCCCTTGATAAGGTACGAGTAACTATAGCAGGCCACAGCATTTATCAGATCAGGAAACTAGTCCTGATGCAGATGGAAAATGATGTCTCTTTTATTGACTCATTCTTTTCCAAGCAGTCAGGTTTGTGATTCAGTTCCTCATGCAGGCACACAAATGCACCATGTCTGCGCCGTGGAGGTGATGGCAGAAGTGCAGGGACAAGGATGGGGAGTGCTGGTGATTTAGGCAGCGTTATCACTGACCACAGCAAAGACAGAGCCGGAGCTCTCCCTAAGGCTGTGGTCTGCTATTCAATGTTTAAATTCATTTGGTAGCCCAGGCTCCTTTTTCCCATGTCCTACCCCCTCCCCGTTCCCTCTGCTGCCTTTCTGCAAGTGGTTATGCAGCTGCACAAGGGAAGCCATCTGTCTGAAGGATGATCCAGTAAAAAGTGGATATTGTTGGGGCACTGCAGGGATAACACATGAAATGTGTCCCAACTCATTTTATTTTGACAGTTGGACGTTTTAAAGCCTTTAGTTTAAGGCTACTGTATCTGTCAGGGTGACACAGGCAAGTCACATATGGAAGGAAAGTGTGACTTTCCTTCCCTAAATAAGTTCCATGGCTGGATATATCTCTTCAAAAAGAAGTGTTGCAAAGCCTTGTTCACAAACCTGCTATTAAACATGTGAAGTTTCTAAAATATCACTGTGGATAATGGAAAAATGAAGCTGAGTGAAGGTGGTAGTAGAATAGAAGGTTGGGAATTAAATAATTTTGCAAGACTGCATGAAAGCCACTCTCAAACAAAAACATTTTTAAAAGTCAGAGCACATTTGAAATACGTTTATAGTTTATTCATGACAGTTTTCATTTATCGTAGGATTCTTTTGAGACCAGTGATAATGTAAAGCACTAGCAACAGGAATCTGTGAGTTTGTACAGATTTATTTATATTTTTATGTAAATTTACATAGGGCCTATATTTATACAGTTATGCCATTTATAGTACATATTATATTAAATATAATAAATACACATTGCCATCACACTTTTGCTTAAAAACTTGAATCATGTTTCTAGTCTGTGAGATTCCAGAAGTGATGCTGCAAGCTGTTGTCAGCCTGCCCTGCCAAAGAGCTTCTGCAGAGACCTGAAAACTTCTGTGAAAGCATTAAACTCTCCCGTGGGCCTGCTGGTGCTGATCACACCTTGCAGGGCCAGGCTGTGCTGCGAGTGCTGTCCCTGGCCAAGGGTGCGTGAGGCTCCTCTGAAGTAACAGACTCGTGAAACCAGTGAAGAACCACTGCGTCCACTGTAACTAAGTCAGAGTCTAGAAAGTCTTCTGAAAAATGAACACAAATTGCCCTGTCCTTGAAAAGGCAAGAGTTTCCCACCCTGGAAAGAGGCATAAACTGCAAGGATATCAGCAATGTTATGCATTCTGTGGGTGGATTTTTTATTTGTGACAGTGGAGTGGCAACAAGTCTCCTTGAAGTCACTTTCTGAAAAATTATGTTTCTAAAAAATCTGTGATGATGTGAGCAGAAAAATCAAGGGCTAAATGCTTCTGGAAAAACCACTGAATCCACAGACTGACGAAGTTTGGTAGATGGTGGAAGCTGCAGTGGAGGTTTCAGTGCGGACTGACCCTACCGGCGCTGGTTTTGCCTCCCGCTCTGGCCAGAGCCCTTCTCTTGCTGGGTCACCACGGTACTTGACGGAGACCTCCGCGGTCACGGCTGCCTCCGGCGCTCCCAGGGCACAGCCGCGGGGCTCGCCCACCCCGCTCCGCCGGGCGAGGGCTGCCAGCATCCCCGGG
>VZTA01020151.1:436610-522406 GCA_013398855.1 Mohoua ochrocephala
CGGGTGTCGCAGCCGGCGGCGGCGAGCCCCGGCCGCCCATCACGTGCTCGGTGTGTTGCATTGTGCTGGCGGCGGAGGGAGGGCTGGCCGTGTCAGTGATCAATGTCATGACTTCTTCCGCGGGCTGGAGTCGCAGCAGAGCGCAGCTGAAGGAAGCTGATTGCTGCGGGTGCGAATTGGCCGGGAACAATACACACACACAGCCGCGCACCCGCACGGGTGGACACACGCCCGCACTCACCGGCGCTCACACGGGCGGGCACGGCGCGCACACCCGCACGCATCCAGGCACACACAGCCCAGCGCGCACACCCGCATCCCAGCGCGCACACACACGCATCCCGGCGCGCACACACCCGCATCCCGGCGCAAACACCCGCACACACACACGCGCGGGTGGGCGCACACACCCGCACACACACGCACACGACAAGCACACACGCACAGGCAGCCCGCACCCTGGCTCCCGCTCCGCCGCTCCGCGCCCGGGGGGAAGATGAGCTCGGGGGACGTGGTTTGCACTGGATGGCTCATCAAATCACCCCCCGAGAAGAAACTCAAGAGATACGTAAGTGCAGAGGCTTTGCTGATATTTTTTTTTTTTCTCGCTAAAGGAATTTCGGCATGTGCTCGCTGTCTGACTCTCCCTTTGAAATCTCTCGTCCGTTTCGGCTTCGCCTTGGACCAAAACAAAAAGATTTCCAAGTCCTTGCGCTTACGGAGTATTTTAGTTTTCACCGACATTCTTGTGCCCGCTGGAATTAACCTTTCCCGGCTCGTAAGATTATGATACTTCAGCTGTTATGCAACATATCTTAGGTTAAAAACCACACTTCTGTTTCAGTTACTGTTGCCGTAACTAACAGAATTGTTATATTAGAATTGCAGATGTCACTTTTCCAGGGACGGACAAGAACATCCTAAAACGAAAGCAAAAAAAAAAACCCCAAACAGCCAAAATTCTAATAGTTTGGATTCTGGGGCTTGGCTTTGTGAAGATGCTCTGTAATTTCTATGGCACTTGCTAAAGGCAACATCTGCAATAGTTTTATTTACCAATGCCAGATGCAGTTGTTAGCAGAAAGCTTCACTTTTGGTCTGTGATAAAGAGATGCTGGAAGATGCTGTGCTGTAAAGTTCCTGATAGCTGAAAGGTGAAGGGGGCTGGGGAGAAGAAGCGAGCCCTGCATGGAGATCTGCAACTGCACTATGGGCCCCTTGTTTCATTCTCTATCTGCTTGCCTGTTTGTCTGAAAAAAAAAAAAAAAAAAAAAAAAAAAAAGGGATGTGTGTTGCAAACATAGGAAACTGTCTCATTGCAGGGCTGCGAGGAAAGCATTCCGGGTAGGAATAAATGACCCTTAAATTTTTGCTTGGGACAGCATTTAAAATGTAAGCCCCTCGTGGGCCATTTTGCATACTCATTTGTGATGGTTCTTCATCAGGCGCGTTGTTTTGTTGTTCTGCTGTGACACTTTTGGAACCGGTAATACCCGTTTGAGTCATGCCCTTCTAACCTGACTTTCCCCAGAGCTCTGCACCGTACTCGAAGGATGCCACTGGCCGTGTCTCTGGCGCTCCGAGCCGTATGCACAGCTTACATCATTTGTCGTATTCACTTCTGTTTATCAGCATTTTCTCTGGAGTGCTGATGTTAGCTTTTCCCAGTAATATGAGGCATAACTGTCTCGTGAAGAATATGGTGGATATCATTTGGTAGTGTATTTTTTCTTTGGCTAAAAGCTAGCAGAAAGGATAATTTACTGATGTTGGAATTTATTTTTAACTTACTCTAAGCCAGAGTTTCTTCTTTTAGACCACAGTATTGCATTGAAATGGCCGAATATTTGCTTTTTCAGTTAGCATTTTCCAATTCTAAAATAACCACTATAATGTGTCTCACGGGAGCTGCAAATAAATTATGGGCATCTAATTTTTGCTATATTTTGTAACGAGCGCACTAATAGCACTGTATAGCAGGCACAGTGTAAGAGCCACTGATTCACCCAGCTGGTATCATTAGTAACTCTGTCAGTGAAGCTATTTTTGATGACTCAATATTCATAAAAGGGCAAAGTAGAGAAAACAGAATGTGATAAAGCTGGGATTTGAAAGCCCCCATTATACAGTCAAGATAATAGTCACAACAGGGGCTCTGATCAGCTCACAAGGCTACTTGCAGCCTGCTCTGCTCAAATTTTGCACTACAAAACCAGGGGAAATTTGGTCTGTGTTATTCTCCAAACATCAACCACTAGATTAGCCAGATCTCTGCAGATTAGGCCTTGTTTTCTGTTTAGGAGGGTAAGGTAGTCCTTTGTCCATAATAAAGCAGAAAGAAATCTGCTGCAAGTACAGCAAAGCTGAATGTCCTTTCTCATGTGACTGGTTACACAGTGGATGCTACAAACCAAATGGAAATTGTCTCTCACCTGCTGTAAACTGCTTTTCCCCTATTTTTCGTAGAGTTTCACCAGCATGGCAGCTGTGCATCTTGCACTGGGGTAGCAGATAGCTCAGACTGAACCACAGTGACTGCTTAAAAACAACAGAGCTTTAAAACAATGACTGTTTAAACTGACTTCAGTAGGTGTCAAGTGTCAACCGCTTACAGGAGAATGGTGTTGGCTCTGGCTCTGAAGTGACAACATACATAAATCCCCGAGTTCAACACCACCCTTTGTGTTCAGCTGGAAAAGCCCATGGTCTGAGCCGAGGCTTCCAGGGAGCTTCGGGTGCCAGCTTGGCCTGCTGCTCATGGGACCTCTCGTACACTGCCCAGCCTCACTTGCTCTCATGGGGTTGTCTCCCAGTTTACATTTTCCTGAGTTCAGCATCCGGCCTTTGTCAGGTCCGGCTTGAGGGTCCCGTGTTTTACACACAGATAGATTCTTAATCCTCCATCTATTACAATCACTAAGAAAATCCAGTTAATTTCAGTGGAATCTGTAGTTAAAAGATCAGACAAAGCAATGAATTCGGGTTGTGAGGTTGTGAGCTGCAATAGTCCCGCTGAAGCCACTGGGAATATTTGCAGTGTTTATAAAATTAAACAAATTAATTTTTCCAAGACTAGAGCCTAGACACCAAAGTATACCTTCATTTATATTTTTTCTCTGATGAAAGCATTACGTTTTCTATGCATAAACAAGTCAGAATTTGCCTCTAGGTAAGCAGAACATTATTTCCAAAAGTGAAAAAAAAAAGTGAAAAGCAGGTGCTAAGAGTCTATATTTTTCCTGTAATGTCTTACAAAGCCGATGCTCTTAGTAGCACTATTCTTAGAAGTGTCTTATCATTCCCTAACAAAGGCTGCTCTCTTGCCTGTGCAGGAAACGAACATGAGATTAATTACCCAAGTGTAACTTTCTGTAAAAACAGAGAGCTTAATGCTAAACACAGAGAATTCATTAGAAAGCACAGGGAGCTTTGCTACAGCAGGCAAATACTCTAATAGTGATTTAACAGCATGGACAATGCTTTTCTCTCTGTCTGATACTTGAACCATGAAACCACCACGTCAGCCTATCTGAACAGGCAGTTGTGCAAGGAGTCTCCCAGGAGAGTATTTGGTGTGTGTTGCAGTTCTTTGTCCTCCAAGTGTGACCTGAAAGCTGTGCTGCTGCTTTCATTTCCCCACTTGGTTCCAGCTTTTCTCACCGACCAGGTCTGCGTGGGCCTGAGGGGTGCCAGGGAACACCCAGAGCTGGGGGGAAGCTGGGTATGGGGCAGGAGACAGAGAGGAAGGAGCTGCTAACGAAATTTAAGAAGTGGTGGTGATGGAGGTGAAGTCCATCCTGCTCTAGACCAAAAACATTAAGCTTCAGGCACAGCTTGACATTCAGCCCCACAGGAGGAAAACCCACTGAAGATTTTTGCTGTTGATGTCAGTGGGTCATGAATACCAGCCTCTGTGGGAAATTCGATGTAATGGGGGAATCTGCTTCGAGTTTGATGGGTTTCACAGTTCCTTGTATTGGTGCTGAGTACATCCATCCCAATTCTGAAATGTCAGCATTGAATAGCTGGCTCCTTGATAGTTTTCATGTGGAAATATATATGATCACTGACTGTTATTATTTGTTGTTTATTTATTGGGGGAGGTGGAAGGAAGGAAGGAATGGTTTCATGGCCTTGAAAACAAAGGACTTACCACAGCCAGTGCAAAAAGTCACGATGAAAGGAAAAACAGCGTAGAAGGCCCAGAGAATGTCTAATGAAATAAGAGACTGGTGCTATTGAGAAGACATTGCTTGTGTGCTGACAGGGAGGAGGAGATGGGATTTTTAACACACTGCCAATTGCAACCTCTCCTCGAATCGCTGTCCCATTGTTTGTCACACCGGTGAGGAACAGCAGCGGCAGCTCCGCTGAGTGCCCTGCCGGTGTTTACTTGCTGTTAGTGTTAAGTTACGTGGTTTGCAGTAGTAAAGGGCCATACAGAGATGCTTGCTTGTTGTGAGTCACTGCAGCTCCACTTAAGTCAACGCTGCACAGCTGTACCCCAGCTGAAGAGCTATTTTTAATCTTCAGTACTATACAAATTGATGAGGGAAGACCACTTGCTCAAAAAAAGGCAAGTTTCCCACTTTACTTGCGTGACTGATTTCTTCAAACATTGTTGAAAATCAAAATTCCTTGTCAGCATCTCTAGAACAAGAGTCCCAAATGGACCCCATATGAGAAAATGTAGTCTTGCACTTCTACCATACTTCTTCTTGGAGTGTCTGGTCTGGGAAGACAAACGGTGTAAATTAATGTACCCGATGGCAAAGCTGGTGGAGCGGTGCTCTCTCCTGCTGTGTCTGTGTGTGGGGCAGCAAGTGTTGCCAGAAAGGCACAGCAGAGCCCAGCCCGACGTCTCTGACGGTTGAGGGATCTGCCAGGACCCAACCGCAGCACACCAAGGCCGGGGGTTCAGAAGATAAGAGAATCTAGGCGACTTCTCCATTTTTAGCTGAAGTTCTGGTATTTATCAGGAGAACAAACGGGAAGTTACTAAGAAGAAAAAGTAAAGTAGAATTATGGAAGAGTTTGCTCAAGTAATGGGAACAGGAGCTGCAGAGCACTGCGAAGGGCAGGTGGGACGGAGAGCATCTGCTCTCTGATCCAGCACGGGGCTGCTGTCACCAGAGGACACTGCCACCCTCCCCTGAAAGAAATCCCCAAGTGCTCTGTGAGGTCAAGTACTTCTTCTGCTGGTTTGGGGTTTGGGGGAAGTTTCTGAAAAATAGCTATCAAGGAGAAACCTGAACTTAATTTTTATCCATTTGTCTTTTTATTTCCAAGTGCTTCTTACAAAGCCTCACCTCTTGAGTCCTGTCCCTTCTGAAGAGAGAATTCTGTCCAACTTTCCTACTTTTCTGGAATCAATATCCCGAGCTGCCTGAGTTTATTGAACCAATTTACACGGGTTTTGTAACTCTGGTTCATGGGCTGGGTGGAAGTAGGAGTCACATGGGATGCAGAAAGTTGTCAGAGCCTTTTAGCTTGTTCCAGTTGTAAGTTTTGTACCTATGGTTTTTTCTGTTCTTACTTCATTTTGCAATCCAGTGTGCATTCTATCTCTCTGGTTTGTGTATTAAAAAAGCACTGAATTTAGAGAAAATGAAGGCTTTCAAACAGAAGCTCCTGTGTGGCAGCCTACATGTTCCCTTCTCTGTGAAATCCTGTGCAAATTGGTCTCACTGGTAAAATAAGGGCAGAATATTTATGTTAGGGAGGAGTTTCCATCACTGGAATTAAACATTTGTAATTAGCTATGTGCAAATCAGACCTTGTTTTGGTAGGTTAAGTGCGATGTTTATTCTAGACCGTTTTCTTCCATTTTAACGATGTTTTGATCGTTGAAATGCAATGTTTAATGAGATAGGTTGACTTCTAAGAAAGAAATAATTTCTAAAAAACACTGCTGTTCTTGGCAACCTGTGTATCAGAATAATTTCCCTTGAACTATTTATTTGGGTGGAGCCATAATAGTCCTGAAGCCCCAGTTTAATCTTTGACTACATGTTTTCAGTGCACAGGAATGTCCAGCTATTGGTTTCTGTTCAAAACAGAAACACACAAGTTATCAAGTCTTTGCATTCAAAAATAGAGCCTTAAAAAAACCACGCTAGTTTGAAATAGAGAGGGAAATGTTAACTGGAGTGGTAATTAAATGAGTTTGATGCAGTCAAACATTGCTCAGAGGAAAATGCATTTCAAGTTGTACTTTGGTGAAGTCTTTGTTGTAGCATGAAAACTATGGAAATATGGATAAACACATTACTTCTACCAATGATGCATTAAAATGCTATGAATATTTGTTATGAAAATTTGATAGGTTTTTTAGGGAAAGGGACACGTTTATTCCTAAAATGTTACTCGTTAGAAAAACAGTCATTTTATTTGATTTTTGTCCTTTTCATTTGATTTGGAAATGAATTAGTAATGTGATAAGACAAGGAAAAAATGCCGGGTTTGAAATAAAATTTGCATGTCAAAACATTACATCCAGCCAGATAAAATAAGTTTTCGTCTCTCTCATTTAATTGTTAAATAAAATGCAACACTTTAACTTTTAAATTTTTTTCTGCTTTGCAATAATATCCTTGATTTGTTTCAGTTTGTGTTGCATCAGGAAAACAAACAAACAAACAAACCAACAAACACATAGCCATGCAAAACTCAGTTTTAAAATCTGCTGCAGCTTAGTATTTGTTAAAAATAAACCAAAACTGATGCCTAGTCCCTTTCTGAGGCTAATTCATTCATAGCTTTGTGATTGTTAGAATGAGACAACTGTTCTTAGAGATTTTGTTATTCCCTTCCCTCCTGATGCCAAAAACCCCACCTGACGCCTGCAGTCAAAACTGCATTGTAGCTTTCCACAAAAGCCCTGAACAGCACATTTCAGTTACCCAGGATCCCTTTTCACAGAGCATTTTACAGAAAGGCAGCAAAATGTGGTTATTGGTACAAATTTGAAATTACTTAAATGAGAGTGTTCATTTAGATGGAACTTAGATTGCCATATGAAAGTTTTAGACTCGTTTTTGACAATGCTTTTTTTAAAAAGACAATACTTTCTGTGAGGCCTGTTAGTGATAAATATTCATCCAGTGACTCCCGAGTCTCGGGACCGTGGGTTATGCATTCATATTTCTGTTGGACAGAATAATGGCCATGAGGGGACCCTTTCTAACTTCGCAACTGTTCTAATGTCAGCAGAGCACATAGTTTGTGAACAATCTGTTTTTACATACCAGACTTGCAAACTATTTGTAGAAGTTCAAGGATTTTACAGTTGTGAAGCCATTTTTTCAAGCTGACATGAACGGGCCGTGCCAAGGAGAAGCCAATAGTTCAGGACAAGCATGTTTTACTTGCAGACTTTACAAACTGAGCAGGAAAGCCTCTAAGTTTACCAAAGCCCTGGGTTTCTGAGCGCTGGGAGAGCCGGCTCTGTGTGCCTGCTGTAAAGCTGCGCTTCCAAGGGCTGTTGCTGGTTCCACAGAAAAGCTCTGGGCATTCAGAGGTGACTCTGAGCTGACCAAATCGCCATGGGAGGAGAAGAAACATCTGAAGAGATGCCAGCTGAGTTTACAGTAGCAGTGAAGAAACAGTTTCAGGAGAAGTGATACACTCCTTCGCCAAGTGTTCACTGCTGTTCCAGCTACATCATCTGGATTGTTTACTAATATTTATAGTGTAAGCTTTGCAAGCTTAAGAAGTTTTATTTTTAATAAGTTCAACATTTTGAACCCATCCTAAGAAAATAATTGCATTCTCACTGAGGCCTTAGGTTTAAAAAAAAGAAGCACTCAAGTAGCTCAGAGAATTGGGTTTTTTGAGAACCTCAAGTGCTTTGCTCCCACTAGAAAAAGGTATGCAACATATTTTCACTGGGTCCTCCCCTGACTCCAGGCCTACTTTTACAGGCCTTCACTGGTTAACTTTCCTGGTAAAACAGTGGGATTTAGACTGCCAGCTGAAAATGGGACTGTTACTCCAATTCCACTTCATACTGTTTCAAATAGTCCTTTTTGACATATAACTGAGTGTCACATCAGCCTTGAGCTATGGATTATAGAATAACGGTGAACTGGTTTTGAAAAGTGGTGCAAAACCACCAGCTAAATCCCATGATTATTTCAGAATCCTCCCCAAACTCCCGCTATCATCTGTGCTGAGCCTGAGAAATAGCCAAGCTGAAACGTCATTAGGACAAACAAACAGAAAGGTTAGGGGACAATCAGAGTGGCATAGGAAGAACAGGCTGCGTGGTGGTGACACTGCTTTGGTTCCCCTGTGCATCGCTCTCCTTTGGGTTTGCAGACTGGAAGCTTAATAATTCTGGTATTTAAAGGGAAAAAAAGAGAAGCATTTATTGAAGTGTTACTAGACTGCAATGCTTTAGCAGTTTTAATGTGTTCATATGTTCTTTTTTTCGCTTTGCTTTTTTTTCAAATTCACAACTGAAAGTACTGTTGCTATGTTACTGTAATGGTGTGTAGGCTGCTAAATAAATAGAGGGAGTTTAGTCCATGCCAGAAATAGAAAGCCAGGTCAAAGGTGACATTTGGGACACGTTGAGGGAAAAAAAAAAAGAGAATATATAATTATTTCTTTCCTTCCTATCATTCTCTTCAGTCTCATTAACCCCAGACTACTTAGAAGGAAATTACAACAGAACTTCTGAACATGTCAGGGTATTAAAAAATGAAACCTTGGGAGTTCTAAGTCTTTTGGCTTTGTTCTTTGCAAGATCAAATTCACACAGTGAAACAGTGGCACCTCACGCTCCTGTGAATTGAGCAGGTACTTGGAGGTATCAAAGGACACGGGGACTGCTGAAAATTCACTCTGCAAAGGCACGCTCAGAAGGGAAAATCCGTCAGGGGGAACAAGCTTTGAGAAAAATAAAAATCAGGAAATTTGAGTCCATTGTCCTTTTTGGGGCAGCCTGGCAGGTTCCCAAGGACCAGATATACAAAAATGTGCTCAGGCTCTTTGTGAGTAGCCCCAGGTACCTGCCTGCACCTTCGGCTGCCTGAACATCTTTGTGAGCCTGGCTTGTGAGCGTGCACAAGGGCAGGGCCATTTCATCCTCCTCTGCTGCCTGTCTGTGCTCCTGCTGTACCTTGGCACCGCGAGCTCTTCTTCAAGCTCCAGGGGCTGATGCAGTAAATGGGGGCACTGCAAGCCACTGAGGTGAGAATCAGAGCCCAGCCCTCCCTCCATCCAAGTGGGCTGGAGCAGAAGCAGCCCTTATCCCAGGAATGAGCTCGGCAGCCTCCTGACTTGCAGAGGGAGGCCTCTGACTTCCTTTCCAAGACGTTATGGCAGATGCTGGAAGCTCTGGGCTGTGTTCCTTGGGCACCAGGCTCCTCTCCCCTCCCAGCACCGCCGTGGGCAGGCACAGTGCCCTGATGGGCCCTGCCTCGCCCTTGGCCCCGCTGCTCCCCCGGAGCACCAGCAGCTCTGAGCCCAGGCAGAGCAGCTGGGAGCTGTCAGACCTTCCCCTGGCAGGAGGTGGGACACGGAACGACGCTGAGCCGTGAGTTAATCTGGCAGATTTGTAATTAATCTGAAGATCTTCTCTTTAAATATATATATGTTTACTTATAAACAAATTCTTCATGTGACACAATACGAGGCCTCTAATTTCTTTTTGCGTTAGGGAAGAAGCCCACAGCAACAACCTAAACCAGTTCAGTGCATGCAATCCTATTAGAGATTTCTTGGTGTCATTTTGGTAGTTCCACAAATCTGTTACTTTTCTGCAAACAAACAAGTAAATGTTCCCCCTACCCCAGAGACCTTTAGATCTGAAGCATCCTAGAAAATCCCACATTTAGCATAAAATTTATAGAAGAGGATTAAATTAGGGGTACAGTGAGAGCCAAAGATGTGCCAAATCTTGATCCTAAATTGCACAGTGTTTAAAATTTCCTTTGTTAACACGCCTTGAATGAAGGGATGGAACTTGAATAACTAGGAGCATTTCCTGATATGATAGATGTGAATAGCTGGTTTAATAAGATACTTTCCTAATTTTCAGCCCCAAGCCAACCCCTCGTGCCTTAGACCTTGGGGTGTGTCTGTCTTTTTGTGTCAGAAAACAAACAAGTAGTTTAGGATCCATCAGGGTTGTTTATTTACTTTCATCACGAGTTTGCTGCTGCAGCTGATTGTTTTCTACCACAACCAGTATTCGGCCTCACACTGAAGGAGAGGGTGTTAGAGGCTTTCTTGTCCCCTGTGGAGTTCAAACCCTCATTTGGACTCTGTCAAATCCTTTACCCTTGCCAGAGACTGCATTTATCTCAAACCCTAAAGTGCAATTACTATGATTTATCTTTCTTTGGAGCGAATAAGATTTTACCAGGCATTTTCTCCACAGAAGTCTGCAGCTGGGAGAAGAGCAACCTACAGCCTGTCCTTTCCAGGCCTGTGTTGCATATGCTCAGCAAACTGCTCAGTTTTAACCAGCAGCAGCAGCATTGCTAAATGGAATGAAGGATGAATTATACCCTCTGCAGTTCTGTTATGTTGTCCTCCTAAGGGACCTATTTGCCTTTCATTATATTTCCAGGTCCTTGAAATGATCTTCTAAAACTTACAAGTAAACTTGGTTTGCTGGTGGGTAGATTAAAGCAGTTTACACATTAGAGTAGTCCAGACGGGCTACAGGGATGTTTGCCTTTGCTCTTTTTTGGGGCAAACAGCTGGATTGGTAAATTGGATGAAATCATGCCAAGGCAGAAGATGGCAGACGTGGCCAGCTTTCAGATAAACTGTAGTTAGCTGGATGAAGATTAAGCATATTTCCATTGCTGCTCTCGGTCACCACAAACTCCCCTCACTGTGGCACTTACCTTGTCCTGGGGTCAGAGATGCTTTAGGGAAACTTCCCATTAGAGAGCGGGCGGCACGAGTTTGGGAGGTGAAGAGTCGGGGGGAGCTTGGTGAAGCTGCAGCTGTGCAGTCCTTTCCAGAACACAGTGATGGAGAGGGATAGCCATAGAGATGCACCCCAGGGACAGGTCTAAGGAACAATTTGCCTGTAGTTTAGCAACCTGAGCTATGTGAAGGCTTCAGCAGTGGTGGCTCTAATTCTCATGTGCTCAGAGCTCACTGTGCACCCACAGACTGGTTTCAGTTTGACTTGTTGCTCGGGTTTACTGGATTTGGAAATGGACCTGGGATCTCTATATGAGCATACTGTTGTATATTTTAGTTCAGAGATGGGGTTTTTTTTAAAAGAAAGCAGGTATTTTATGTGCCATCTATGTATATGAATAAAATATAAAGAGCAGAGGAAAGCACTCAGATATAAGACCTTATAGTATTAATGGGCATGAAGCCTAAGGTCAGTTTGTTGTAGGGCAGCTGGTCACTTCTGACTTCCAGCTAGGGTTGCTGCAGTCAGAGCACTTGTTTTGAGTGGAAACATGGTTGTGCAGAATCGCTCCAGATTTAGTTCATGGTGCACAATCTTCATGGCTCCTTGCTGGGATAACAACAAAAGGCACATGAGCCTGCACAGCAACAGCAGCAGTGAAGTGTTGTAGCCCAGCTGAGCCTGCACCATCTAGCATGAAACTTTTCCCTTCAGAGTCAAGTGCACCCAAAAAGAACAGAAAGGCCAAGTGAACAATGGCTTTAATAAGCTGCTGGAATCGGGCAGGTGCCCAGTCAGACTGCAGGGTTAGATCTGAGGCTTTCATTTGCCTTTATGAGTTTGCACAAATCTGCTTGGAACACCTCTTTGTCCTCTCTGAACAGGTTTCAAGTACAAAGTACTTGGACTCATCAGAAAAAAACACCTTGAGGTAGAAATGGCACCTCATGTTCTTTAGCAAAACAGGAGCTTAGAGAGAAACCAGAAGCTAAAAAATGCAGTCTCAAATTCTAACCCATTAGGACCATATTTATGGGGAACATTTAAATGATCTGTTTTCCTACATATTCCTTACTACTAACAACAGTACCTTTTGACTGGTGATGTCTCATCTCCTTTAAACACTGAACTTGAATATCAGGGTTGAGCTCGAGGCTTTTCTCTTTAGCTTTTGTATGAATTGGCTGAATGCAGATCAAGCACAGAGCCGTGGTCCTCAGCAACAAGATAGTGAGAAGAGAAAAGCAAACAGGAGGATTTTGCATCCCAGTGGAAACCCCCAGACCTGCCATTATTATCAGAGCTCCTGGTAGCTCCACGGACACTGGGAGAGATGGTATGTGGTATGGGAACTGCAGCATTTACCAGCTTGTAATTGGAAAGTGGAGGCAATGAATGGATATGAATATGTTCAAATGCACAGTTTCTGTTCATTTTGTGTAACATCTCACTCACAAAATTTTCCACAAAAAGATTTTTCAGGCAGATAAAATTATGGTGAGAAATAAAACAGAGTTGCAGAGAAATTGGTAACTTCTTAAAAAGAGTAAACTGTCACTGAAACGTCTCACTTTCTATTTGAGAGATAAAAATCTATGCATGGTGCAGCCATTTTTGCTTTGCCCGGCATAAGATTTGCATGACTCATGGCCAACAGTACGCTGGGGACCTAGAAATACAGAATGCAGAAGCAGATGCTGGCTGCTGGCTGGGGGATTCCTGCAGCATCTCTGAAACTTTGACCCTGTTTTGATGGGGCAGCAGCACACAGAGTGCAGGCAAGCGCATGTAATGCTTCTCCCCAGGTGAGGGCATTGATCTGAGGGGTGACAGACAATGCGAAGGCTGCCAAACACCTCCTGTCCTAGCAGGCAGTCCCTGCTGGTGAGGATGGATGATGTAATGGATCAAGCAGGAGAAGATTTGCAGTGAGGAGGGTGTAAGATTTGAAAGGCTGCACGTAGGAATGAGGAGTCGCAGTCCTAATTTGAGTATCAGGCAGCTCAGCAGATGGCCCAGCAGACGAGTTGCTATGCACCACGGCATGTGTGAGAACACAGAATCGCAGAATGGCTTGGGTTGGAAGGGGCCTTAAAGATCATCTCCTTCCAGCCCCCTGCCAGGATGCCACCCACTAGATCAGGTTACTCAGGGCCCCATCCAACCTGGCCTTGAACACTTCCAGAGAGGAGGCAGCCACAGCTCTCTGGGCAACCTGTTCCAGTGCCTCACCACCCTCTGAGCAAAGAACTTCTTCCTAACATCTAATCCAAACACGGGAGTGGTGGTGAGGCAGCAGCAGACACAGAGCCCTGCCCTGTGTGTGGTACAGGGACGCATCAGAGGCCACGTCCTTACCCCAGCTGTGCCCTCCATCCCCTATCAGGATGCTGTCCTGGCTTGCACACCGAGCTTCCCACAAGTGTTTCATTTTGCTGCTCTGCATTACAGCCATTTCCTCTGCTGTGCTTTGCCTTCCCTCTCCAAACAGAGCAGAGCCCATCTCCAGCAGTGGAGGTCCCTGCCAGTCACAGCGACACCAAAGTCACATCACTGACTTCTCCTGCCTAAGGCAGCAGCTCTCAGGCTGAGCTGGCACCTCTCAGGCAGGAAAACCTTGTCACTCTTTGGGCCACAGAACAGCCTTGCTGGCATGTTTTGGGGTTATTTCCTACAATTCCAGTTCCTCCAGCAGTGAAGTCTACTGGCCAGAGATATTTCGTATGAATCCTATGTGACTTGCACCTTCCCTAACATCAGCTCTTTGGGAATTTTAGGAAAAAACCTCGGAAAATCTCTAAATCTCTTTGTTTAAGAACTGGACGGTTTGCAGCTGACTTTCTCCAGAGGATCTGTTTTGCTGCTTGCTGTTTGTGAGTCCTTGGAGCTCCATTTGCAAATCACCTAAGCACTTATGGCTAGATCCTGGAAAAAGCACCTTTACCCCTAATAGCTTAGAGTGGCCATTGACACCTCACAGTCACGTTGTGATGCCACTCAGCATACCAGTGTTAGAAGCTTCTTTTTTTCCAAGGTGTTAATTCAGAGCAATATATTCCTGTGGGAAATTCCAGTAATCCATGTTTAGTGATACAGCAAAAGTCTGCCCCAGTAACCAGTTTGTGTGTAACGCTGATGAAATGGTTACCACTGACTGGTTCCAAGAAGCTCCATTTCCAACGTAATCTGCAGGAAAACCACATAGATGTATCGTGATGCATGAATTCAGATCGCTATAATTAGGCTGATAAACATCTTCTCGGATGTTATGAGTGACATCTTTTTGCTTTATCTTTAACTGCTTCTGGAGGAATATAAACTAAACTGGGAACAATGTTCTTTTTATCCATATCAGAGCATTCCCATGGCATACTCATGCCAGCAGATACGTGGCAACTCAGCTATGCCAGTAAAAATGCAGACAGCCCTTTGATACAAGCAGCAGCAACACAAGCAGTGGTAATCCCTGCTTTCCCACTCACTATCCTGTCAGATTCCTTTTGTTATCTCCAAGTCTTAAGAGCACAGTTCAGGTTTTGTGTCTCCTTCCCCCTTGGTGTATTTACTGGAATTGCAAACAGATTCTTTAATCCCTCCTATTTTTACTATGGTCCCTTGGAGCCTGCACTAAGACTTCTCAAAGCACTAAGCTCATCCAGGGGTGCTGTTGGCCAGTCATTGGGACAACAGTAATTTCATGAGTCCCCAGTGAAAATTCTTTGGACCAGGTGGTGGACTAGGATACATGGTTGAGGATATTTCACTATTGGACCTGTCAAGAGTGTTTAGCAAGGAGAATGTTCTGATCATCCATAGTTAACTTCTGTATAGACAGAGGCCAACCAGCAACAAAAAATCCAGGCCTATATTCACTGCTTGTAAAATCAAACTCTCTGAAGTATCTCTCAGCATAAGGACTGTGAGACAAAGTGGAAAGTTTTAAACTAGTAAGGGGAAAACTTAAACATCATGATTACCCGTCTTATTATTATTATGCTATGCTGGCTCATTTTTTCTTAACAAAAATTATTTTGGGGGGCTTTTTGCATGCTTACAATAAAACAGTTAAATAAGAAAGAGTGAAATCCACTATGATTTTTGCATAACTTTTTTGTTCGTAACATGCTTGTGCAATAGAGTAGTCAGAATGCAATAGTCAAGCTATGTTTCTTCCATGCTTGAACACTAGTGGCCATCGGGAAAATTGTGTGTTCCCTATATCCTCTCAGATCCAGTCCACAGCAGCCTGACTTGTCCAGGGGCTGTCTTCAGATAGGAATGGTGGCAACAGGCCTGGCACGTTTCTGCTAAAGGCATTGGAGGAGCCTCCAGAGCAGCAAAGGGAAATGTCCAGGTGCTGGGAAAAATCTTATCCTTTTGTGGAAGGATCTTGCGGGAAGCACAAACTGCTTGTGCAAAGGGCTCTGCCGGTGCAGATCTCCTTTCTGTCTGTGGCAGCTTACTTCAAACACTTCGTCTGAAACCGCCAGTTATCACTCTGCTGGTGCAGGGTGTTGCCTCTTCTGTTCCCAGTAACAACTCCGAGCTGTGGCTGGGGTCTGTTCTGGGAACAGGCTACAGGCTCTCTCGTTAGTCAGCAAATAGCAGAGCCCCAGGGCAGAGACTCTGCACCAGGGAACAGGGAGACAGGGACATATCCAACAAGGAAACAGGGACATATCCAATGCCTGTTGGTAATCCAGTTGTTAAAAACAAATGTTGACTTGATGAGCTTCTAACCAAACACCTGTTATGTCAGAAAGGAACTCTGGCATGATGATAATAATGTTCAGCTCCTAAGGTCAGGGTATAACTGTGGTAAATGCTGGAGACATCTCAGCTGAGTGGAAAGAAGAGCTGAGGTAGTTATCCAACTACAGGAGCCTCGGCAACTTTGCCCCCTGTTCTTTTGAAACCCATGCCTCACAATGTTATACATTTGACTTACTATTATTCCTGTATTTGCTCGGCTTTTTGGTGAAAATATCGTTAATTACTAATTTAGTTCTGTGGAATGAGTCCAACGGTGTGTGAGTAGTGCATTTAGTGATTTCAATCCTGAGCCTATAATTGCTCTTTCCTGTACATAATGCTGTTGGGAAAAATTCTTAGTTTCACAGTGCCAGGCCCCTAATTAATCAAGGACCAAACCAGAAGCAGAGAACTCTGGAGAAGATTGTCAGGCATCGGAAGTCACTGGTAGTAAATCTTTGTGGAAACAGTGCCTGGCTGCAGTTGGGGGACTTTCCTTCCAGTTGCACACTCCCATGGTTGTAAATGCAGAGCTGGGACTTTTTGCCTGTGCAAAGGCAAGGCAGAGCCACCAAATCTATGCCCAGGCACAATCTGTGCTCAGCTGTGTCTGCCACAGGGAACTCTGGAGCAGGGTAGGGGCAGCAGCTTTGTGGTGTGGGAATGCAAGACACACACGGGCGAAAAAAAAAAAACCCTAAAAGAGTCAGGTTCAGTGCAGCTCAGGACTTGAATGTCTCTTCAGAGGCCTTTGGCTTTCCTGCTTTTGACCCTACCCAGCCAGCTCCACCTCTCCCTCATTCTTCCTTCAGTGGTTTTCATGGCTGACCCTCAGCATCCATGCACTCCCTGGCCTCCTTGGGTGGCTGTGGCCCATGCTAGCCCACAAAAAAGTGAAGTAGCCACAGGCTTAGAAAATGGAAAACGAGCAAAAAGTTCTCTCTGGCTGCTTCTCTCCCTTGAATGGCAGCTTATTTAGTCAGAGGCTGTTAGGAGGGTCTTGGAACAGGGTCATACTCCTGTGAGTAAGGCTGTGGCCCTGGAGCTCTAGAAGAGCTGAGCTGTCCCTCTCAGAAGGTTTTTTGACACAGAGCACGTGACACCTGTCACATAATGCCTTGACAAAACGGTGTTTCTACCTCAGAGCTGTGTGAAGCAATATGTGAAGTGAAATTAATCATAGGTATATGTCATGGCTTCTGATTCAAATGTGGATTAGAAAGCACGCAAGCAACCGTCTGTCTCTAGAGACATTGACTCTGTGCAGCCAAAGAATGAAAGTGAAAATATCCTGAAAAACAGTAAAATAAAGAGTGCTCTGGCCTGCAAAAATACCAATTTTTCAAACTGGACGCAAGAAGTGGTACAGGGAAGAGGTGTGGGCTGATTTTAGTGCTTCATTCATCTTCAGCTTTAGCTGTACATTGTGGGTCTGGTTTTGCACATGATTTTGTACCCAGGAAAAGCTTTCATTTTCCTTTTCACTGTCAAATAGGAACAAACACAAAATCAGCCATGGAGAAGGAGCCTTGGATTAAACAAACACAGCTGGATTCAAGGCAATTGGATTATTCTGCCTAATTTTAGTAAGAATTGAAATAAACCATTGTGGAGAGGAGACTGAGGTTACAGGATCGATATTAGCATTCAAAGAGATGGACAGAAATGTCCTATGGCATATTTAAAATATTTATTTTGGATTTATTGAAAGATGACTACTCAAATACCCCAAATTCCTCGATAGGCTTAAAATTCCATTTTCATTTCTTTTCAATAAATCATTGTTGAAATTATGTGTATTATAATCTCCTGACAGTAGCAGTGCAATCATATTAGCAAGCACCGTCGTTCTCAACTTAAGTTAAGTAATAAGAAAGCCACAGAATAAAACACGGACATCTGTGATGGGTTTAAAAAATTAATTCAAACAGCCAGTAAGACTAGAAGCTCTTTAAGTGCCAAATTATTGTTGCAGAAGTATTCTTTTTATCTATGGGTCATGATTTCCAAGAAACAAGTGAAAAAATGTAAACACTTCCAAGCATTTGTCCCTTTAGGCACAGAGTGTATTAAAAAACAACAACAAAAAAGAGTTCAGGGACTGAAAACAAATGCTGGTCAGGGCGTTTTAGACAGAAACCAGTAACGCCTAACCTGGTGAACAAGCAAGAAGAAAAACCTGCAAATGGTTTTATTACCTGATTCATGGAAGTTCTCCATTCAGCTGAGTTTTAAAATTAAGTTCCCTTTAAGATTAAGGAAACAAATTGGAAACCTTATTCTATACCAGAATTCAAAGCAGGAGATGGTTGTGGTAATTACTGGCAAGCAAATAGTAAATACTCTCAGAGGTGAAAAACCACAGAGCTGGAAATCATGCCTCTGCTAAGCTGAGTCAGATTCCGTGCTTAATTACACTGCATGAATAAATTATTGGAAGACACATTTCAAACTTTTTCTTCAGAAGTGAAAAGGATAATGCAAATTCTTACTTTTGCCAAGCAGGGCGAAGTGTGCAGGAGAGTGTAGCACCATGACTTTGCTGTGATATTGGCCTAGAGGTGCCCTGTTGAGTAATACAGGAACAAACATCCCATTGCTCCCAGCCCAGACTGTATAAGTTATTTAAGCATCTAAATTCATTTTGTTTCCTATGTGGGTTCTTTGATGGTGGTTTGATCCACAATAAAAAGGTAGTAGGAGTATCAAAGACAGTCTGAGTGCCCATGCTGAGAGGGTGCAAGAAAATCAGCATCACACAGTCTTTCATTGATGTGAACACTAAATAATGGCACCAGCACTGCTTCATCTCAAACAAGAAGCACGTTGGAATTCCATAAAAGTCAGTACGGTTGATTTTTCTTGAAAATCTCATGGAACCCAGCTGAGCAAATACTGCGAGTTTTGGAGCTGCCTGGCAAAAGTCGTGCTTCATGTTTCTCCTCAAGTTTTCATCTGTCCAGCTTCTGCTCTGATTGCACACAAAAATAGCTATGGCAGCACCACAGGGAGGGCCAAAGTCGGAGCAAAATTCTTTGGGTTGTGCTTAGCACAGACCATGCCCGTCAGAAACCACCAGCTTCAGACAGTGTTGAGTGGGAAATCAGAAAGTGGCCGCAGCTTTTCTGTCTGTTGCAATCCTTGAAATTTCCCCAAGAAAATACGGTTTGCTGGGCAAGCAGTAGTGTCAAAAAAATCTTCCTTGCCTTCTTTGGAAGCTTTTTCAGTATTCCTCTACATCTTACAGTCAACCCATCAGCTAGCTCTCTGGGGTTAGATTTCTTTTCAACAAACTTCCTCGGTCTGAGACATCCCATTGGATTGCTTACCTTTACCATGCACAGGACACATGGCTTTTGTGCATGTCTGATTATTCTTGCAACCTGCTGAAGTCAGAAGAGAAATTTTTCCCCTTGTTTCTCTAAGGCCAAGATGCCACTCTTCATCTCCCCACGTGATACTGTTTTCTCTCTCTATAGTCTTCCCTCTAAATCAGAGTCTTCACGAAGGGAAGAGGCACTTCCCTTGGCACATCCCTGGAAAACAGCTCCCTGGGATTCTGCAATGACTTGTAACACAAACATCAAGACAGCATCACTGTATGATTCTTCCTGGGCATTGTAAAGTAATAAAAAAAAAGTATTTTCTGCTGAGAAAAGACTTTTGTATCTGCAGAAGGACTAGATCAACCATTAAATGCTCACAAGTTCATGTTTATGCTTGTCTTTTGCCATCTCTCTCAGCCTGCCTTTTAAAAGCCTCCCAAAGCCACCAGCTCTGGGCCAGTGCCCTCTGAGTGGGCACATCTGTGCCACAGCCACACTTAACCCTGTGGCTGAAAATCCTCCAGAATCTTAGGGTGTAGGATCCATTCACTTCTGGCTGATTCAGCATCACCGTGAGTGTAACACAGATCTTTGTCCTGACCAGGGGGTATTTCACCTCCCAGTAGGCTTCGTTTGAATCTAGCAATTAGACTTGACGTGTCAGTCACCACATCAGCAGCACGCAGCCCAGGGGGGCTGCTGCCTGCAGCACACACCGTGCATGTTGCTTGTGGCACTGCACCCTCACAGGGAACGTTCACAATCTCCTTCGCTGAAAAACATGGTAAGAAAGAGTCATAAGTGAAGGAGAAGAGTAGGAGTAATTCCGCATTCGGTTCTAAATTTGTGTCAAGTGTGGGATGAAGTTTAAAATAAGAAAAGATAATAGTTGGGGTTCTGTTGTTTCTTTCTACCTCTTAGTAAAGCCATTTTTGATCATACTCTTGGCTTCTTTAAAAACGTAAAATCAAGCGATGGATCCTTGCTGAAGAGTTTCATGAGTTAAAATTAAACTGGAAAGTTAGCAGGAGGTGTTACTTGCTCTTGCATTTATTTCTACATTATTTTTTCATGTCTGACCAGAAAAGGGTAACATGCAAATGTCTCTTACTGGTTTAAACAAATAAGCCATGAAGTCTAAAAAAAGGAAAGCAGTTACTGCTTTCTGTGTACAACCACTGCTTTCAGAAGTCTCTTTTATATCTACTGCCTGTGAGTATGACTCCATTTTTACTCAACAATATTCTGCATTGTTGGGGTAGGAGGGATCAGGGGAAGGGATTTTACCAGCTTGGTTTTCTCCTTGAAGGGAACTCCTGCAGTATTCCTCCCCTGGAAACCAGCAAGGGCATGGAGAATGGCACAAGGGTAAACCTTGTCTTTCCCTACAGAATTCAAAAGATTTGTTATTCAAAATGCCAGTTAATCCACAGCAGAAAGCTGCAAAGGTTCCACAGTGCCCATCCCTGAGTGCTCCTGACAGCACCCGTGGCTTTACAGATGCCCTTTCTGTGCCCTGTTCCCTGCACTGTTGCTGTGAACACCCAGGCAACAAGGGCAACACCTTAAAAGAAAATCTCTCTTCTCCTTCAGGGCCACCCTTTTTGGGGTATCCTGTGCAAGAATTATCTCAGCCTAATCAGGAGAGAATTTCTCTCCTCTGTGCAACTCTGGCTTCATGTCTGTAGACAGTATTTTGCACTGGTGTGTTTTAATGAAAGCTAGAAGAAGAAACAAAAACTTCATTATATTTTTCCTTTTCCTCTTTAGTGTATTTGGGGTTTTTTTCAACCTTGAGATTTTGGATTTAATTTAATTCAGATCTTGTTCAGTTAAGATGAGGCACACAGCTTTAGAGAACTGGGAGCTCTCTCCAAGTTAGCTTGGCTGCTCCTGTTACACATTTTATTGCATCTTTTTCTGCTGGAAGGTTTGATGCTTCCAGACTGGTGGTTTCTTTTTCATGGTTTATTAGTGAATCATAAAGATCTTGCTCCATTGTATTCTGATCTTTTTTATTTACTGATAATACACACCTCATGGCCCTCTAGTTTAGCAAAATTGGTTTCATAGAAAATAAACAGAAGCACAACTGAAGGATGAATGACCATTGTCTATGTTTAAAGTATATATTATCTGCTATAATATATTTGCTCTTCATTTGTGATTAATCTGGATTCTCACATTGCACTTTAGCTTTTTGGTTTATGTACTTGAATAGTGTTTGGCTACTGAGCCATCTCTCTTTACAATATCCTAAACAATCAAAATAGATAGTAAATTTTGACTTTTTTAGAGAGGGAGAGGGGTTGAAGAATCCATTGTGGTGAAGCAGCAACACAATGCAGCCTTGCATAAGCAAATGTATTTTGGTTAAAAGTAAAATGCAAGGTAATTAATTTGACTACATTATGGCTTCTTCTAGAAGACCCTACCCCTTCCAACATGAAGTAGCTAATTACTGACACAGCTGAGTGAACTGGCCACTGCTGCAGGAATAGGAAGAACTGAAAGTGTAAAGCAGGTCTAGAGCTTGAACAAAGTCCTTCTCCTAACTTCAGAGTTCTCTGAAACACATGGATTATAAATACCCAGAAGAAAAAAGATCAGTTCCCAACATTCAGACAGTCCATCAGCCTCCAGTGCATTTACAAAGCATGTCTGATGAAGTTCTGTTTGCTCCAGGTTGGCTGCCTGTTGCTCAGGGGAGCTGTGCAGCACCCACCTCCCTGCATCTCCCATGGAGGGGGTGAGCAAGCACAGCATCTGTGCTGAGCTTGTCCAGCTGAGTATCTCTGAGGTGGCGAGGAAATGAACTGCCTTGTTGTCCAGCTTAAATTCCTTTTCATAACTATAGGTAAAAAATAAGTGTGTGATTCAGAGCTTGGCTTCAGCTGACCCATGGGTTGAGCTGCTGTTGTTTGTTTTTGCAATTACTATAGTTACCCTGGAAGCACTCTGGGCATTTAAGTATTTTGACTCCAAAAGCCAGAAATAACTAGTTGGAATAAAAGTGTTAATAGTCTGATGGCTGTGTGTGAGTCACAGCCACAGTGGCCTTTGAGACAAAAGAGAGATTGCTCTGAGTGCAGCAGCAGAGAAAGCCCTTCCTCTCTGCAGCCTTACACACTCACTGCAGGTCAAATTTAAACTTCCTTACTCAGAGCACAAACAGCTCTGCCATTTACACAGTTCGAGCTCCCACAGCCCAAGATCCCTTATCACAGAATCACAGAATCATTTAGGTTGGATAAAAACCTTCAAAATCATGGAGTCCAACCAATTAACCCAGCACTGCCAAGCTCACCACTAAACCATGTCTCCAAATGTCACATGTACATGTCTTTTAAATACCTCCAGGGATGGTGACTCCACCGCTTCCAAACGCTTAAGGGATCATTGCAAGGCTTGCAGAAGCAAACCCTGCCTCCCTCTCTCTGCTGAACCAGGGGAAGACTTTTTCCCATGCAGCTCCCAGACAGAGAGAGGTTAATTGTGCTGCTGGTTTTGTGTGGCCCATTTGCAAATCAAAATCAGAAGATGCCAAACATGCAATACCCAAGAAGATTTCCCTCTCATCCACACGTCCATGCATGGTGCTTGCTTGCCTGTTGGTGCATGGCTTTTGCTTTAGAAGGGGAAGCGTCCCCTCAGTTTCATACCATACACAATGTGTATGTGTTAAACACATACTGTGAAATGGCATTTTTCTGAAAGAAAACCTTCACTGTCTCTGAAACGAGAAGATGGTTAAATAGGAGCACTTCACTTAGTTGGAGTCAAGATTCTCCTTTCATCTTGCCAGGTACTACCCAGACTTTGGGCAGTGAAAATGGCAGGGAAAACTTGGACAATGACAAAAAAAAAAGAAAGCAGGCTCAATTCCTTAAATTTTAGTTTAAATGAGATCAAAGACTATTCCTGATCTTGCTGTGAAGCATGTGCTCAAGTGCTTTCTGGAACTGGGACCTAAACTTGAAGGGCAAATTATTTGGTCGTGAATGATTGGACATTTTTTTGGTACTCTCAGGAAACAGCCTTTGACAGAGGAGTTTCTGTCAGGCTGAATTTCAGAAGTTATCTTTTGGACATGAGCGAGAGGGACTCTTCTAACTGTGCTAACCTCGCTGGAGTCTCAGGATCTGTGTGGGGTGTTTGTTTGCTCTGTGCTCAAACAACCCTTATCTCACATCACTTTTTGTGGGATTCACTTAGCAAAACCAGCGACTGTGAACTTCACGCTTCTGCTTACAGCTCCTGCCACCATCCCTGCTCTGCAGGCAGGGCAGATCGTGTGGAGTTTGGTTGTCAGGTGGCGGTACAGCAACCCAGCTTCCTGCTCCTGGAACTGGGTCAGACGATGACAGCAAGGGCTTGGTGAAGTGTTAGAAGACATCCACCTTCAAGCATGGGGCAGGAAGCTCTGGGCTCTGTAGCCAACCTGCTTTTTGCAAAGAATTCTAGAAACTTCATGAGAATGCACACAAACATTCAGGATGATCTAACATCTTTGCTGATGTGAAATTTGTTTGTTGCTGTGAGAGAGCCTCTTGATATAGAAGAACCATGCAGGGCCGTGGTGTGGGATGCCTACCTGGGTTTGTGTTGCAGTGCACAGTGTGTATCAGGATTGCTGTCAGTGGCCCGAGAGCGCTGGATGGAAAAATGAACACTGGGATGCTTTGTGATGGGTTGGGAAGCTGTAAAGAAAAAGAGCTGCAGTCCGAAGCATGTCTGAGTAAAACAGGCATTGTCTTCTGGGCTTTGTTTTCCTGGTGTTGTAGAGAAAAGCCTAAGCTCACAGGGAGCTGAGCTGCGGTGTTTTACATCTTTGTGTGGTGGTGTTTATTTGGGGGATTTGATGTTTTTTTCATGGTAAGACTGCTCTCACACCTACACACTGCTATGTTATGCCTGGAACACACCCTCAGTGCTGACCTACTTCACACGTGCTCGTCAAAGTGTGAGCTACTGCACATACACCATGACCTGGTCTTTTTAATGATGAAGCGGTATCAGGCACACCTGCATATTTGTTCTTAGATGAAGTTCTAGCTGTGTCTGAATTGTGGCTGTAGCCACCAGGTCAGAGCCTGTGAACACTGAGAGCCTGGGGAAAACCCACGTGCATGAGAAGCTCCAAGGACTCTGTTGACATGCATTATTCTCAGAGTCCTTGTGAAAGCATGTGGCAGCTGCCTACTGTACCACAAGCAAAGTAACTGAGTAGAATTGTTGGAAATAAGGTGTGGTGAGAAAGATTAATTACTTAGCCCTTGGATGCCTTTTAATCTGTGGGTGAACAGATGCCCTGTGTTGTGACAGTCCATCACTGTCTTTTTGACACACATGATTGAGGGTAGAAAAAGAGCATTGCATGCAACACCATCGATCACAAGCTGCAAGTTTTGTTCAGTCTGAGAGCACTAGGAGTTTTATTTTTAATTTCAACAGCTCCCCCTCATGATACTTCCCCAGTCTAGTCCAGTCATCCTGAGGAAATTTCCTTATAAAGAGCATTAATTCACATAGAGTAGCGTTAACACAGATTTTTATAATAACTTAAATGAGAAGGTATATATCTTTGAATTAAATGGTAATTTCTTAGTCTCGTTTTTTGCCACAGGTACTTTTTCCTTTATTTCCTTGAAATACAGTTTCGTTGGTTGATGTGCAATGATTTACCACTAAGTGGAGTTTTTAGAATAAATGAAGTGCTTATTTCTGCTAACAGGCATACTGTATCGCCATCCAGAAATATCAAGGCTTTGGTGAAGCTTAATATACAATTACTCATGTTCTTTATGTTACAATTTTTTTATTCAAGAGCTATCACTGTGAAAAGCTTGCTTTCCCCCAGCAAGGATTATTTTATGTGATTTGAAAGAAGTTGCATTTGAGTAGAACTGGAATTCAGTAAAAATGCACAAGAGCATTTAAAAACTTTTTTAAAGGATTTAAAATTAATTAATGATATGGAATTACCTACAAATAAAGAAGGTGGGTTTTCTTTGTTAACTTTTCACTGTTCAGATTGCAGATTTTTTTTTTATAAAAACTTATTCAAAATTCCAGTTTGTTTGACACTTCCTATTTAGAAAGCAGTAAGTGAAATATATGTAGGAGTCAGAACTCGATGCAAACAGATAACCAGTGCAGTCCAGCACTGCTTCCTTCTGCTGTCTAAGAGCCCTGCTGTGCACTGAAGCTCAAAGGCTCAAGTGTTACCCTCTTGCTGTATTATACAATTACGTTATAAATCACATTTGCTGATACATATCACTCACACCCTGGATTCCCCTGAGGCTGAAAACCTGTGAATGGTGTCTCTGCGCAGAAGTGTTGAGTATGTTGGACCTGTGTGTTAGGACTTGTTTGCAACAGAAACGTGACTTGGCTTTGGGACAGCTCTGCTTTTGCTGGGCAGGAAGAGCCAAATTTTTATTTCTTACCCACTATGAAACACGCTCATGCTCAGGAACAGCACAGATCCGACCACAGGGGTGGGGAGAGCTGTTTTCCCTGTCCTGTCCGAGCAGTGCCAAGCAGGGAGGGCTGACACCAGCAGCAAGTGCCTGCAGAGACCAGCCCAGGAGAGGGGGCTTATAGCTGGGCTGTGCTGGATATAGCCCGAGTATTCCTTGGTATACGCCAGGGGACCTCCAGCTGGCACTGCTGTTGGCCAGGAGAGCGCAAAATTACCATTTTCAGTCAAGGATCCTGCCCACCAGGTACTCTGTTTTCAGTTGTTCAAAGGAATATCAGTAAAGGGCCAAGACCATTCCTCCTCCAAACTTTAAGAGAGGAGAGTCAGAAGCAGCCAGTCTGTGAGTGAGTCACACAGCAATACACTAGAACACGTCTTGTACATAGTGATTTTGAGTCCTGATGAGTAAAATACAAGAAACAACGAAAAGCTTGCTTAGAAAAGGCTTTGTTTGAAGTACATTTCCTTAATTCTTTGGGAGATCCCAAGAGATCTGTTGAAGACTGTGCTGAAAACATCTGACCTGTCATTGTCACCTGCTAGAAGGCAATTAAAGATGGAACAGAAGAGATGCAAAAGGGCATCAAAAGATGCAGGGAAAGCAGAGCAGCCCTCACCTCAGCCTCAGTGCCTGCCCAGTGTCACTGCCTGTGCTGGCAGCAGAGGCAGAGGAGTGGTGGAAAGCCAGGGGGGAGGCCTGCACAACTATTGCTTGCTCTCATCATCCCAAAGGATCAATTTTCAGACCATTACCTACTTTCCCACACATGCAGACACACATACGTCACTGATCCAGGGAGGATTTATAAGTTACCATCTGAGGAATCGCTATCAAAACACAGACACCATTTGCTTTAGGGTTTTTTGTGGTTCTCCAGTAATGGCTAATGCCTAAACCCAGAAACAGCCCTGGCCCAGTTGTCCTACTGGGGACAATGTACAGTGCTCTCAGCTTATTTTTCTCTAAGGCACAGCTGTGTCTTTGGGCTCCTTTAAATCTGTCTTCAGCTTAGTCACGGAGCAGAGGCTTTCTCCATTCCTGAGCCAGCCCGACAGACACAGCTATCTAGCAAGCCAGACTAGCCCTCTCCAGCACAATCGCAGGAAGTTATTCCAAGCCTCAGACAAATCCCATTTCTATCTCTGGAAGAGTAAAAGGTCAAAAAACATGAGGCTGTAGCTCTGCCAGCAGCACCAGCCCCAGCCGTCACAGCCCACGGCGGGGCTGAGCAGAGGGGACGCAAGCCCAGCGGCTGCCTCCCACCGCAGCTCTGCCCTCCTGCCAGCACCAGTGGCTCCTGCCCACACGCCTCCAGGAGGTGCGTGGGGCTCCAAAAGCGCTTCACGGGCTGCGTCATTCCGCAAGCAACCCCAGGAGAGGGAAGAAAGAAAGCAAGCCTAAGTACCAGGTTACCAAAGCAGACTTTCCCTGGGAGTCAGCGGAGCCCTCTGGTCCCGCCTACCATATTACTGTTGGCATCCAGCCACATCCCCATCCTCTCCCAGCAATAGGCAGCTTAATTAGCACAAGTCCTGATTAGCTCTTGCCCTCTGCTTGCAGTGTACTAGCAAAACAGGAGGTTTCTAGGGCTCTCTGCAATTCTCTAGCAGCAGCCAGAGGTGCTCCAGAGCCGGCTGTCCGAGCTGCCCTGTCCAGCCATGCCCGTCACACGGCGCTTCGGACACTGTGCTTCGGACACTGTGCTGCTGCACTGGCAGCTCCTGCAGTGGAAGCAGGGATGTGAGGCATTGTCTATTATCATTCCTCACTGCTCTCATAGGAGTTCAGTAATGGCCTCTTCCCTCCTGTTGCTTTGCTGGCTTTTCTGCTTGGCTTCAGCAAAGGAGATACCTCATAACAATGCGTACAATGGCCAGCCCACGGCCCGATGATTCAGAATGGGATGGGGCTACTCCACCCATAGTAAAAGCTTGGTCTAATTTTGAGAAGCCCTTGCTGGAGGAGCTGTCCCTTCCTTCATGCTGGGACCAGGGGTTTGCTCTCAGCCTTCTGCAGGTTGTGCTGTGTGTGAGCTGCTGGGGATGGAGCTGCTCCTCGCTGACATCCTCCCCGCAGAGCTGCAGCACCCAGTCCTTCCTCTGCATGGTCCCCACAGTTCATTTTTAATTTGTCCTTCTTCCTTCAGCTTTCCTGCTCCTCCCATTCCTGTCTTTCCAATTTTCTTGCCCATTTGGGACTCCCCTACTCTCCCTTTTAAGCTCTTACTTTAACTCTTCCTTTGAAAACGCTTCTTATTCTGCAGTCTTGCTTTGCTCCTAGAACATAAACACCCTTAAAATGACCTCTCTAAACAAAGCCTGCATCCCTTCTCCCATCACTACAAGCACCATGTTGATACCCACATGCCGTCACTCCTAAAATAACATCAGGCAGGAGTCTAAATGGCAGAGCCAGGGAGCAAAACATTGCCTGCTAAAACAGAAGTGGATCTGAGACCCGTTATAAAAAGAATAATCTGCATGGCTCCCAAGCACCACATTTCAGCTGAAGGCAGCCACGGGGAGTCTGCTTTTTCTCTAATAGGCTGAGCACTGTAGGTTGAGTGCAGAGCCGAGGACGTTGCATACGGTTTCTTTGTTGTGAATGTGTCTGTCTCCACACCCTCCTAAGATAAATGCTCTGAGCAGGGCTTTCTCAGCCAGTGTGCAGGCACTGACTGTCCAGGATTTGCACTCTTTGAAACAAGCTGAAAGCAAACTGTTGGGCACAAACCTGCAGTTATTTAACCCTTCTGTGGCTGGGGCATCACTGGTGGGAGGGAGAGGAGAACTCAACAGTGACTGGGAAGGGAGTGCGGTGTCCTCAACACGGGAGAGCCCTGTGGATCAGCTCTGCTTGCACATTCAGCTGATCAGGAAATGGTTATATCTGTGGAGAATTTTGGATTTTTATGTGCCTGCATTTTGGTTGGAGCAGATCTTAGTGTATAAGGCTATCTTGGCATTTCTGCTGCTAGTTTCTCTGTCTTCATTAATCTTTCCCATAGGATTAGAAGCAATAAAATCCACTTCAAAACTGAAAATTATTTCAAAATTCAGCAGAGGAACTCCAAGGCAGCTGGAATTTCACTTCAACTCCTGTTTTGCAGTTCAAGTTGACAGCATTCAAGCAGTTCAAGTATTAGCATCAGCCACACTTACATTTGCTTCCTTCAGAAGCATATGCAAGCACTGCAGACTATGCAGACGACTGCACACTTTTGGTTTTGAAGATTTATAGAATTTGGGCTGGCTGAGGTATGGTTTAAAGCCAATTGACCAACTCTTCCTATCAGAGGAAAGAGGAGCACAGAGTTCGTCATTACCAAGGTCAGGTGTTTCACCCCAGCACAGCAGCACAGCCTCGTCAGCTGGTTGGGATTGCATCATCCTGGGCAGCCCTTGCTGCAGCCTCACCAGGGCTACAGCCAGATGTGATTCAGGTGCCCCAGATGTGCTTCAGGTGCTCCTCAGACATCAGGACGCGGGGGGAGCAAGTGTGCAGGTGTTTCCCTCAGGGCAGAAGGTGTGTAGGTGACCGTGCACAAAGGTGGTGGCACTGACCTGCCATGACCGGCTGGGAGGGGCTGGGAGGGCACAGGTCACGCCAAGGTGAGGAAGGGGAGCGGGCAGGAAAGGGGATGGCAGAGGAGCTTGTGCAGCTCTGCATATTATTCCCCATTTGCTTGCAGCCTTGTTGTGGGAGAGGGTGGCTGCGGGGAGGCATGACAGACCCTTCCAGCCACATGTTCATGGGACACAGCAGCCTGGGTGTGAAGGATCCCTCATTCTTTAGCTGCAGACACCAGGAGGGCACAAGCAGGCACCTCTCCCTGTAGCACATCCCGTTTGTCTCTGTGTTTCCCCAGTGCTTGTTCCAACAGCACCAGCAGCAGAGGCAGTGGCCCATCCCCACACAGCAGCAGTCCAGTCTCGATGCCTTCTCCTCCTTCCTGGTGCTTTCCCTGGCTGCTTCCAGGGAGCCCTGGTGAGAGGAGGCAGCCAGCAGCATGCACAGAGCAAATGATGCAGTCACAGTCTGCATCCACATCCTTACTGCTCCCTGGTGACCTCATTTTCTGGGTGTAGCTCAGAATAAACCACAAGAAAAGGGGATAGGGAAGGGAGGAGAAGAGATAGAGAAGAAGTTGCAGAAAAGCAGAAATAAACGCTGTAGTTTTGAAAATGCCTGTGGAAAAACCCAGCTGGCTCATTGTCCTCACTTTTGTAACAGTAACATTGATCCTATTTCACCATCCCACGAGCACATACTCTTCTGATAGCTTTATTGTTTAAAAAAGACATAGATCCAGATAGGCTGCACAATACCACTGCCTTCAACCACGTTTACCAGTTTACATTAGTAAGAATCTGGATTTTGGTGTTTCATAGATTAGTGTGCTGACAGGTTGAAAAATGATAGAAAGGGAGCTATTACCCTTCTCCCACATTGCTCATATTTAAGACAATGCTGAGCACATTAATTGCACGTTGTTCCCAATAGATCAAGCTGAACTTTCATTTCTGAAATCTGTTTTTACTCCCAAACTGTTCCACTATTTGTGGAGTTTGGCAGTGAGTTTTACTCCTGCTGTACTCGCAAAAAAGATCTGCATTACAAATCCCTGTCAACTGGCTGAACACAACCTCAAAGAGAAGGCACCTGCTCAGGAGAGCTGGCCTGTCCTCTTGCAAGCTGCAGCTTCCTCAGCTCCCAGCAATGAACCCTTCTGGGTGTGGAATCCATGGGGTTCTGCAGAAATAAGCCCTTCTATTTCTTTTCTCTCCTTTCTGTTTGGGGAGCCTCTGTTGCTCTCCCCAGCACCAGCAGCCCTCCCAGGATTTCACATGTGGGACCTGGCCTTTCATAGCACAGGGAGGACCACGGCCAGCTGGTGAGGAGCATCCCTGCTCCTGCCCTTCCCTGTCCCCATAGCCAGAGTGGGGACCCTCAGGTGCTCACACAGGATGAAGCGGGCAGTGGGGAGGCAGAGGTGGGTGCACAGCCGGGCAGGGCAAGCCTTGCATCACACCTCATCCTTTTAGTGCCACGCCACACTGAATTAGGGCCTTCTGCACCACGGAGACAGCAGGACACTACCCAGTACTGGGTTAGGCACATTCCTGAGTGGCACCAATCTTCTGCCCACCGGCCAGCAGTAGGAAACCGGTTTGGGGCGTCCTGAAGTTACTGCCTGGGTGTGGACTGTGTGGTCTAAAATCCACAATGTCCAAGCAAAGCTGGGTTTGGCAAGTCCGGGGCATTTCCTATGAAATAAATAATGGTCCATAGTTGTTTTAATGCTGCTGTGATCAGAGTGCAAGCCTGTAAATATGCTGGGATACCAGAATTCAGAGTGTTAAAGTGTGCAGCATGCCAGAAGTAATTGTTTTCCTTCTGCAGCCCGTTATATTCAGATGTTGAGGAAATGATTTAATATTTCTGAACATGTTGTGATTTCATCATTTGGTTCAGCAAGGGAAGTTTGAGAAGTCATGCAAATGAAGATAAACTTTAAATATGCTCTTAGGACTTTATTTGCCATGCTGAATTTTTTCAATAGCAGCGCTGCACAGCCCTGGGCACATTCCTGTCTCCACATCCAGGCAAAAGTTGCAGCGGTAACAGGGGGCTGAAAAAGCTTAACCTACATGTGGTGTGCAATGGGAAGAACCAGTCTCAGGAGGTGAGAAGAGAAAGGACTGAGGATGAGCATGCTTCCTCGTGGGGGGAAGAAGAGGTACAGGCTCTGATCTCCTGTCTGGTGACCAGTAAGAGGACCAAAGAACAGCACGATGCTGTGTCAGGGTAGGGTTAGGTTGGATATCAGGGAAAGGTTCTTCCCCCAGAGGGTGGCTGGGCACTGGAACAGACTCCCCAGGGAAGTGGTCACAGCGCCAAGCCTGAGAGAGTTCAAGACATGTTTGGACAATGCTCTCGGGCACACGGTGTGACTCTTGGGGATGGTGCTGTGCAGGGCCAGGAGCTGGGCTCGGTGATCCTTGTGGGTCCCCTCCAGCACAGGGTGTTCTGTGATTCTGTGAGCAGCACAGCTCGGGACCCAGGCGCAGCCCCGAGTCCGTGCCAGAGGCCACGGGTTTGTGCCCTGCTGCTCATTCCCAGCCCCACTGGAGCTTTCTGCTCCACAGGCCGGTGTGAAGTAGGCAGAGCACTGAGAAAAAAGGCGCAGGTCTGCAGAATTTCACAAGCAGCGTTGCCTTCCCAGAGTGGAGCAGAGGAACGCGCAGTTATCTCCCAAGCATGGGAAGTTTACACAAGGAATGTTTGGATACTCGGGCTGACTTTAACCAGCTGACTTTGTGAAACGCACCTAAAACGTGAAGGAAAGCGGAGCTCACAGGGTGCTGTTTCTTCAAACCCTTCGTCCTGAAACCCTCTTTCCTTGGATGACACACAGGGCCCAACAGCAACAGAAAAAGTACCGACAACTCAGAGAGAATTCTTAAACAAAAAAAAGAACCTGGCACAAGGACCATTGTTTATATTTTTCCTAACATTTATGCATTTTAAAATAAAAAATGACAAGCAGTGGATGCTGTATATTATGAGCCATGTGAGTGATGACCACTTTCACACAAACTATGGAGAACAAAAAAATAAGTCTAAAAATGTTTAAAAAACAGCTCTGCCTCCTATGAAATGTAAAGCAGAGACTAATTTAAGACAGTTTTTAAAGAAGAAAACTCAGGCCTGGAGATGGAACACTGCCTAGAGAATAATTAAAGGTTAAGCAACACAATTTAGTTGACGAGAAGACAGGTGAAAACAGCAGAACTGCAATCAAAATATATTTTTAAATTCCATAGCATAGCTGGTTTTCTAATAACGTACTTTGAAATTAACAAATGGGTGTAAAACCAGCTACTGAGCACTTTCAGCCACCTTCAGTGTTGCTGAGTTTCAACTCTACCTGCTTTAAAGGAAACATGGGCCACCTAAATACAGTCCCTTTAAATCACATCAGCCCTTGCGTATATGCAATGTAGAGACTTCATCCAGTGCATTCCACCGTCTGTTTTGGTTTGTGCCTTGCCCACACACTTGGTGTGCTTCTAAATACAATTATAATATTTACTAAATAGGTCTGACAAATAACTCTTAGTTTATAATCTGGTTTGTTTTCTGTAAATATTCACCGAGGGAATCTGGCCGGTGATGACTGGCTTCGGCTGAGCATCTGAATCACGCAGCGCTGCTTCCAGTTGGAGACCTGATTGCTGGAACCACATTTCTGGGACAAATACAGACCTTTCCAGAATTCCCTTTATTTCCTCATAATTCGTTGGTTTTCTGGTTGCATTCTGACAGCTCTCCCAGTGCAGCAGACACACTCTGCTCCTGCAGGAGCCCTGGCAGCCCACCGTGGTACCCGGCTCGCCACTCTGCCCGTGCTGCTGTAAGAGCTGGGTGTTTGTGCTGCACAATGCCTGCCCTGACCAGGCGTGGCCAGGGTAAGAGCTGTGGGGGCAGCCTGCCTTCCCCCAACGGGGGCTTTTACCATGCCCACAGTCACCAGCAGATACTTGCTCTCTGGCTGGAGAAAAGTCCATTGAGGGCAGCATGTGTGCAACCCACAAAACCCAGGCTAGACCCGTGAAGGGAGAGTTCATCTTCTGATGTGGTTGGTAGAAATGCTCCTCATAAATCCAGAGGCAGGCTTCCTTTATTCAGATAATTTCTTCATATCGTGTTTCCGTTTTTGGGAATCGCTGAATTTCTCAAAGCTTCCTGTCAAGAGGAGGACCTGGCCCCCTCGGAGCAAATGGGAGCTTTGCCATTTACATCAGTAGGGTTTAAATGTCGCCGCAAAGGCCGGGTGGTTCCCGTGGGACTGATTTCAAGCCAATACGTAGATCCCAGAGGAGATCTTTGAGTCCGTATAGCTTGGAGCATGCAATTAAATCAGTGCCCCCCTCCACATGCCTAAAACCAGAACTCATCTGGATACTATGTAGCTGCTGTTGTGAGATTGGACCTATTCCTATTTTTCTTTCTGTCTTTGTCCATATGTGCAGAAAGGTTGATTCTTATTTTCAACAAAAGTGACCTGTTCTCTACGACAAGTCCTCCCACACATGTGCGCCTCCTCCCTGTTTTTCTGCCTGCCTCCCGCACACTTCCTTTCTCCAGGCAGTTTTAGGAGTGAAATGAAGTGCAAAGGTCAAAGTCTTTGCAGCGTGTAGCCGTGAAGTCAATAAGGATGTAAAAAAGCACAGCCCAGCTTTGGCCCGAAGGGGCTGTGGAGGATACGGCTCTTTACTCCTGCGCGCACCCAGACCAGCTGAGCAGGACACTGAGCGCAGGGGCATTTCCTGAACCTCCTTGTTATGATCAGGCAAAAGTGCTGCAGCCTAAACATTTACAGCTTTTATTCTGCTCCTGCTGGTTACTCTGCTTTTCTTCATTAGGTCTGACAGCATGTTGTTGAACACTTTTTTTTTTTTTTTTTAAAGTGGCGTTGTGGTCCCCTACTAAAAGAGTCACTTTGCCCAATTTCCTGTTTATGCTGGAGCTGCAGCATCATGTGAGCACAGACAGTTGTAGATAGGCTGGCGACTGTTGCTGACCTCACACCACATGTTCAGTTAACAAGGTGAAACAGCAAAATTTGCTCTGTTTGTGTAAAGAATACTGAGAAAACTGCCAGTTCCAAGTAAAATAGAGAGAGAGGGACTCCCGATAGCCCGAGGCAGGGCGCAATCTCCAGGCAGTTTTTTCTAGTCTTTAACTGCTTTGCACATCTGTATTCACATTGTGCTTGCAAATGACAAGAAAGGGGATTAGCCCCAACTCCGCTTCTTTCCTTAGCGAAGCAGGTTTGGAGCCCTTCCATAAAAGCTATTAGTTTAGCAAATTTACTCAAAATTTGTCCAAACTTCAGTCCCTTTGGTATATACATTTTCCTATACTTGTTTCCAAAAATGACTGAAGACTCCTGTGACTTAGCTAGATTCAGTTATTCAGCAGATGCTTATATCCAGCATTTGTATTTCAGAACTGTTGTTTCTTCAACAACCTGGGAGCAACCTATTTTTCATTAAGATCTCAAAGATCCATGCAGTCTTCCAAAAATCCTTTAAGACTGTGCAAGACTTTTGGATTAAAGCCATTCGAAGAAATCAACATTTACCTCTACTCAAGATTATAACTTATTACTGAAGTTTGTATTAAAGAATTTACTGTGAACAATTCAGGGGGATCTTAAGAGTCTCCAGGCCATTTTACACAAGTACTTTTTATGTAAAAGTAGGAATTCCTATCAGGCAACTTAAAGCTTCAGCGGCATTTTTTCCACTGACAGAAAACAAAGTTAATGGTTGGATCCAGGAAGACCTGTGTCAGTGTATTGAGTTTCTCCTTTCTTTCTGTTTTCAACTTGTTTCTGTAAAAAGCCCAATCCTGCATCCTGAGAAATCTGAATTTTATTTTTTAACTGACCAGAGGAGTGGCACCAAGCCAGACCAGCAGTTCTCTGTCCATCGACCTCTGCCACCTTATGCAGGTAAAAAAGGGTTTCAGATCCAAAAGTGTCACTACAGATTGGCTGCAGCCAAAACACACAGATGGGAGTGCATCCCCGTGGGTGTGTGGAGAAGCAGCCTGATTATCAGGAACACGGTGTAACTTCAGAGGCAGGTGTATCCTGTGACAGGTGAACAAATCACAACATATGGAGGCTGTAACCATCATGTACCGGTTGTCAAGTGCTTTAGGATTCAAAGGTAAAAAAAGGCACTCCAGAAACTTAAGCTGCGTTCAGGATGATAACAATGTCATTTCAAATGCTACATATAAACATGCTGTGAGGGAATATGGAACTAAAACTCTTGGCTAGCTGGCGAGGCTGTAAACATCCTCATGTAAAGAGTCCTGCCTGTAAGTCTTCACTGTCAGGGAGCTTAAATGCTTGCAAAATGTAGCAGCAGTCAGAAGGTGTCGTTTGACGGGCAGCTTAAAGGAATTACTGTTTCTCTGTGCCTGCTCTTGGGGAGGAAAATTGTCCTCGAGGAGTGGAGGGCTCTGGGTGGGAGGAGGTCCTTGGATGGCAATAATCACTCCAGTGCTGTCTGCTGCTGCTGGGAACTCTGCTCTAAGCTGTGACCTATTTCACAACCCCACTAAAAGTGAAAAAGAAAGACAAAATGAAACAGAGGGTGTAAGGGTGCTCATGAGGGTGCTCATGATGTGAGTCAAGCTCAGCCCTGGTGCCCCAGCACTCTGGTACCCCCCGCCTGGCATCACAGGCTGTAGCATGCAGGGATACAGGTGGGACAGGGTCCACCTGCCTGCCCAGGGTAGGGGCAAGGTCAGCTGGCCAAAACCAGCTTCCCTCCACCCAGGGCTTTGGTTCACCTATTGCAGCACCCTCTTGATGAGAGCTGGTGGTCCCGTGGAAGCGCTGGCAGCCCAGATGGACGGTGGCCATCCTGGGGCCAAGGCTGTTCCCAGCCCTGTGCAGATATCACACCACAGCTGGCTTTCTTTTCCTTAGCCTGATTTTTCATCAGTTCTCCAGATTGCTTTGGGCACAGCTTTACAGCGATGCTGAGTCACAAAAATTCCAGTTGTTTCCTGAAAGCGAGTGAGACCGTCTTTACCATCTTGTTAGTCCCAATGAACCACAGCCAAGTGCAGCTGCGGAGTTACTGGATTTTTTTTATTAATACCAACTGTGTCTTTTTCCTGGCACCCCACAGATGCTGTCGGGATTGTTGGCTGGCCCTGGTCCCTTGGTGCTCCTGACAAACCCCCCTTGGCCACAAGCCTTTCCCTGGGAGGTGCAGCCCTCGGGGCACGGCTGGGCTCCTAATTTCATATTGATTAATCCCTATACTCTCTATAAATGAGCTCAAAGAGGCCTGCACATATTTGCAGGGCAGCTGTTCACAAGGAAAGCTCCAAGCTTTCACCACCACTGCTGCGTTGAAAGGAGGAAGAATGGAGGTGTGATGCCCTGGGCTGGCAGTGGGGAGAGCAGCTCATTGACTCCATGCCTGTTGCAGGATGTCACTGTTAAAGAAACACATTGAAAATGGATTGCCATCCTGCCACCAGCTCTTGGGTGTTTTGCTGGTGCGTGTTTCACAGGCAAGGATCTGTCAGCCCAGAGCCACCTCTGTAGCCTCGGGACAGTGGTGAGCAGTGAGCTCTGTCAAGCATTGGGGCAACATTGAGGTTCTGCCTGCCCCACACACATCGGGGCAGGAGGCTGTGAAGCCATTTGACATTCTGCAGCCCCCCTGCGTGAGGTGGAGCTGGGGTGGTTTTCTGCTGTGGCAGTGTTTGTTGTAGCTGGGATCAAAGCCAGTGAGCTTTTCCCCACAGTAGGATCTTGTGGGATGAGATACTCCATCAGCATCTCCCTCTGCGAACTCCAGGGGCCCATGTGGGCAGCATGGCCACAGCACCCACATTCGTTCTCTGTGGGAGAGCCCCTCGACACCCACCGACCAGGAGCCGTGGGGAAAGCGAGGAGAGCACAGCAGGGCTGCTCCCCTTCAGCCCTCAGAGTCCTGTGAGCAATTCCCACCTGCATGAGGAGCAAAGGGACCCTGTGCCACCTTGCCAGCCTCCTCAGGGGAAACCTCTCATCAGAATGACTGTGAGAAGCACAGTTCTTTACTGCTCTTATTAAAGGACAGGGCTCATGAGGGAAATTATATTTCTTCATCCAAGTGTCTGGCTCCTTTCTCCCTCCCCAAAATGAAGTGGTTTCATTATTGATTTTACTTTCGGAACTTGTTTTCTTATTTTCTGCAAGTATTTTAAGAACTTAAAGTTCCCAAGTTTTTGGGTCACTATGACTTTGACCCCCCATGCCCAAACAAACCCATTAGAGTTACAAAGAATCTTCATGTTTATTAAATAGCAGTGACTCACCCTGTTGCAGATGTTTGTTTATGTAAAGCACCATAAATATTATGGATTAGGTTGTAGAGCAGGCAATGGGAACCTGTGTAGGTTAGCAGGCAACATATGACTCGGGGATTTTTTTTCTCCTTTTTTAAAATGTGTGTCATTTTTTCTTCACAAACCGCAGGTTTCTTCATATAAAGAAACAGAAACAAAGGACACCTCTCTGCTTCTACAGGATGTCCTCTAAGGTGCTTTATTACAAAGCTCTCATTGCACTTAAAGTGCAGGAAATTTTCTGACTGGTGTTTTTAGTCAATTAACGTGGCTGTATCACCCTGAAAGGAAGAAGGTATTTCCCATTGCACTGCGCACCCATCACGTCTCCCCTCAGGGCTCATGCTGACTTTCTTGAAACGAGGTTCACTTAGAGTCATTCTGAAACTTACCAAAGTGAGAAAGAAAAATGACTCAATAAAGGACCGTGACGTAGCAGACGGAAATCCAGCGTTACGCTGTAGCCTGTCCTGAGCTCGCTGTGTGATGGCCCTTTGCACAGGAGGAGCCAGACCATCTGTGCCAGTCTGTGTGGAAAGTTGTTTTGTATGGAAACACTGGTTAGCTCAGAGCTTTTTCCCACCAGAGATGAGCCCTAGCCTTGAGAAAGCAGAGGGGCAGTGGGCATGACCAGGCAGGGGAAGGGAGAGCAGGTGCCTTTCCAGCACCACGGGGAATGCCCCTCAACTTCCAGGCACCCAAGCAAAGGGAGAAAAATGACTGCAAAAAATATCTTATTCTATTCTCTAGGTTAAATAGAATTACATACATGTGGAGGCAGAGGAAGGGCCTAAGGGAGGAGTATCCCTCTCTGAAATTGAGTATTTATTGATTTTTTCTTTCCCAGTCATAAACCATGAGTTTCAGCCTCTCACTGCTGAAGCCATTTGTGAGAGCTGAGTGGAAAATGAGGGAGACAAAATCCAAGAGAAGCATTAAACCAGTGAGTGATGGGCAATGAGCTCATCTGCTCCCAGAGTGCTCCACAGGGACACACTGGAAGGGACAAGCAGGCAGCCTCATCAGGGAGAGATTAATTATGCAGAGCCGATGGGTGCTGCAGACCAACAGCCACAACTGAAACAGCAAAGCCATAACTCCAACTGGGGCACAGGCTGGGTGGTTTAAGAGGTCTTTTCCATCCGATTTCTGTGAGTAAATCAAGTGTTATTACCGAGCACCGCAGGCTGCCAAAGCATGAGCCGTTCTGCAAGGCTCTCGCAGCCCGAGGAGCACGTGCTGCGTGAGCCTGGCCCTTTGCTCTGGAGAGAGTGGCACAAAGAGCTCCCAACAATGTCCCCTCTGGATGTTTGCTGGGAGCTGGTCCTGACTCCTTGCTGGCGCACAGATGCCTCTTGCAGGGACCGTGCTCTGCAGCCCCGACACCTCCCACTCTGTGCAGGCAGGGAGCCTCTGCTAACATATACGGTCTTAGTGGGCTCAGAATCAGCTGCTTACAAACCTGTCTACATATGAATTTTAACTTCCTCTTTTGGGCCATTTATAGGAAATGCTATAAAGTTCCGCTTAACTTCTTTTTTCCACAGGAATATGTTTAAAAACTGTTCTTTAAAAAAGACAAGCCGTGAAAACTTGTCTCAAGTGCTGGCACTCCCAGGGGACTGCCATCCTGCAGCTCTGCTAGTTCTCTTGCCCCGAGGGTGGTGGCTCAAGACGTGGGCCCACAGTGAGTGCCAGGAGGAGCGCTGTGCACTGAAGCTCACAGCCCTCAACCAGCTGTGGGAGAGAAGCCATGCCAAACCCTTCTCCAGGGGTATTTGCTGCTCTCCCCTCTCCAAGGGATTTTGCGGGATGAGAGCAATCCCAAAGAGTCAAGCCTTTTGCAGTCGTCCCCATCACTGAGCTCTCAAACTCTTCTTCGAGTGCCAGAGCCCCTGCAGCAGGCCTGGGGACCAGCACATGTCCTGTGCCAGGAGCACGGCTGCGAGGCCACCAGGCAGGCGAGGAACCAGCACACAGCCACCCTTCTTTCTGCTTCCCCCTGCCATCCCCTTCGCTGCATTCTGTAAAATGAAGATTATCCTCATGGGGGAGTTGTAAGCATTAATATAGCTGGTCAGGAATTTCACGTTTGTTGGTTGTTCTGTGTTTTGTTGTCAAAACCAGGAAAAAATCAAAACCCACAGGGCAAATTACATTTCAGGCCAATTTACCTCACTGAGCTTGTACGTCCTCTAATAAATTATTTAGATCTCAAATACTGGATATGCTGTACAAACAAATGAGAACATGGTCCTCAGGCAGAAGGTAAGCGATAAAGGTCCTTGGCTAAACCTTTTCAGCTCTCACTCTGCCTTGTTCACTCGCCAGCTGCTTTTCAGCTCAGAATAGGTTTGCTCGTGGCCTGTTTTGTCTGACATTGCTGAGGCAGATCAAATGCTCACATGTAAGAGCAGCCCTCTAAACCTCACACCACCCATGCAGCAGAAGCAGAGACGTCAGATTGTGGAAGGAGCAATCTCTTTCTTAGAAACCCTACTGAAATGGAAACAGAGCTGTTCCTCTTTCTTTCAGATGTGGCTCTGGAATTCCCAAAGTCAAAAATTCAGGAGCAAGACGAAAACACTGATAGCTTGTGTTACACAAAGGAACGTGCTGGCAGCCAACCAGTGCTGCTGCAAATTCTTTCTTTCTTTTGGCATCGAACTGTTTCACTTACAAAGGGCAGATGAAAATTGTTCTAGATTGATGTTGGCTCTTGCCCGATGGTAGTCGTGTTTCTCTGAGACAGCCTTCTCTCTAGTGCCCACAAAGCTTTGGAGGACATGTAAACTTCTAATTATCCTATCACTCCTCATCAAGAAAATAATAATTTCAGGAGGCCCCCAAATGAATGTAACAGTTTGGATGTAGTAGTCTGGATGCACAGAACCTTTCCATAGTGTGATTGAGGAGCCTAGGCTGAATCCCAGGAATCAGCACCTATTGAAGCATACACTTCATCTCAGCCATGGGAGCGCAGTCTTTCACCCTTAAATTGATCCACATTCCCTTGTAAATTTGGCAGCATGTGCAGCTCCAGACTAAATACTGGCAGATATTATTGGCTCTGATCAGCTGAAATAAATCTCTCCTCACCACAGCCCTGCCACTCGGGCCCTGCTGCCTCCTCGGGTGTCCCTGCTGGCCTCAGCCACTGCAGGGGCTCGAAGGTGCTCTCTCAGCCTGGTACCCTCAGCAGACAGGGGGACAGTCCCATAACAGGGAAAGGAGGAGGCAGCCTTGTGACTGGGAAAGGGAAAAAAGGAAACTACTGAGGATGCACTACTGTGTAAAACCCGCTGTGCTCTGCCGTGGAGCTGAGGTGGGCACTGGAGAGGGGCACGTGCCTGCCCTGTGGATGGGGCCTGTGGGGTGCCAGGCACCCTCTGCACCAGGCTGTATGAGCTGCTGGGGCCCTGAGAGACAAAAGCTGCTGCTTCTGTCTCATCTGGCCAAGGCTTGTCCCTGCTGGGCTCCCAGTGACCCCAGCGTGCTGCATCCCCTTACCCCGGGGAAAGGAGGTCCACAGCAGATTGCAGGCAAATGCCAGGAAAATGAGGAGAGGATATTTGACTCAGGGATAAGAGCCTCCTGCTGAAAGGCGTGCCACAACCAAAACCCCTGCTTTGCCTACGCCACAGGACAGGGCGAGTCCTGTGTATTGGCAATGGCAAACCTGCTCCTGTCCACTTGCAGGCACGCTGCAAGTGGCTCAAAAACCCTGTGCATCGTCACTCAGCATTGTAGGATAAGCAAAAGGGTTTTGGAGCCAACATTTTTTGGGTAAAGGCACATACTGGGGAAAGTTTCAGAATGGAAATTAATCTGGGGAGACAGTGATGGGACTGGATATGTCAAATGTGAGAGGATGTGCAAAAGATAGTCCTTCCACACCACCTACGCAGGTGACTGTGTCATGTCAGCAGCTGATGCCACTTTTTCCTTAGAAAGTGGAGGACAGGAAAAGGAGCCCGGAGAGGTGAGGTGTGAATGCACTGTGTGTGTGGGGATGCAGCTTGATGGTACAACGAAGCTGATGTTAAAAGCAAGCAGCCAGGGAAGAGGTGGTCCCATCCCCTCACACCCTTCTATGCCCTCCCTGGTGCCTGTGTCCAGCCAAGGCTGGGTGGTGGGGCAATGGTCTGGCAGCACTGCCCATTTCCCAGAGTTGGATGAGGCAGTGTCCCCTGGTTTTGCTCCCTCAGACGGCTCTTTGGTGTCAGGCATAGGGCACCCCCGGCAAAGGGCAGCAGGTGAGCTCACCAGGAGGTTCCAGCAGACTCCCCATCATCCCGTGCCACTGCCACCCTGCCATGGCACCTGATTTCAAGAGGGGTCGAGTGCTTAAATGTCTGTGAAGATCTGAGTGTGCAAATGTTGATTCACCTGCACTGCTGGCTCAGGCTGCCGTGCCTCGGTGCCTGTCCCTCCCCTGTGCTGCAGTTCAGCAGTGGGTTGGCAGCACGGGCAGGTGTTTGCTTTGGTCCCTGCAGCTCCATGAGGCTCAGAGCACGTTAATGTTTGGGGCACTCCGTGGTGGCAGCCAAGGGCTGTCGGCTTGTTGGAGCTTGCGGTGTCACCAAAGGGCAGTTCCCCTGTCTCACTCCACCCCCACCTTCCTGAATGTTGCTACAGTCCCTGCGCAACCCCCACAAGACAAATCTACTTGGTTTTCAGCTGGCCAGGGGCTGCCTGGCTGCATGGGCCCCACCGTGAGCCTGAGGAAGGTGCTGAGGGCCACCCTGCGGGAGATGGAGTGGGAGCCCACCCTTCCCAGGGGCAGTGCAGATTGGGGCAGCTATCTGGCATTGTTTCCCCTCAGACCTGTTCTCACGGCTGCTCAGCTGTGATAGCCAGTGTTTTCTCTCAAAGACTCAGCCCTGCTCTCCTCTCCCATCGTGAGCCACTCTGACCGGGCACCTTTCCCTCTCCAGTCTCACAGCACCAGCCCGATGATAAACCTGATCAAATTGTGTACCCACAGGGAAACAGGTGAGCAGGCAGCTTCTCAGAGACAGACCCAAACCAGCAGAGCCACGGCCCCTCTCACGCACCACAGCCTTTGCCTCCCAGTGGAGGGACCTCTAGGAGGCAAAGGCTTTTCCACAAAGCACAGCAGCACTTTTCTCCTTTATCTCACCAGCTGCCCCGGTTGTGCTAAACACAGCCTACACGCTCCTTTAGAATCATGAAAATCAAAATGCTTGGACATGGGATCAGGTACTGGGCTGTCCTCCCTCAGGGTATTGGAGCAGCCACAAGCAGGTAGCCGTGAGCTCCCACTTTTCCCCAGCTGCCAGCTAGGGTGCCAGGCAGACAGGTGCTCCGCCACCCCCTCCCTCCTCAGCTTGCTCAGGTGCAGGTGATTTCTATCCAATTTCCAGCAGCAGGAGCCAGGTGTATTTCAGCTGCAGGGCTGGTAGCTTTGGGAGGGAATAGGGGGTGGTTTTGCTGTCTTGAGGTAAAGTTGATGGGTCCTTCCCCTTAGTGCCTTAGCAGCCTGCTTCTCTGGGAGGCAGAGGAGCAGCTCCAGTTTGTCTCACACCTGAAGCATTTCTCTTTGGTTGTTTAGGGGTGAGAGTGTGTTAGGAGGTGGGACTTTCTGTCTTGATCCGTCTGTGGGGAGTGCCTTGAGCCTGTGCAGGACTTGGATTGCAGGTGACAGAGATCTGGGCTCTTTTTGGTACTGTACATGAGGTACCTGCTGCCCCATGTTCCAGTGTTGTATCTGGCTAGTCCAGAAAGTTCCTTCTCCATTAAACATTTTTCTTTTTTTTCCTGTTTCCTGTGTATGTTTCTCTTTTTCCCTGGCTTCCACGAGATTAGGCTTGTCTAAGATATATCAGTAGTCTGGTATCTCTAGCTACTTCCAACAGAGATCAAATCACTTTCAAACTTCAACAGATCAATAGGGGCAAGACTTAATTTTCTTTGTGCAATACACTTTGCACCTCATCTCTGCTTCCTGTTTATTCCTGATGTGGCACCCCAGTCTGTAAGCCCCTCCTGTACACAGGCTTGCTCAGCCTTGCAAGAGCTTTTTTGGGGGTATTTCATTCTCTGGTCTCTGTATTTGAAGAATCATTTGCTTTCAAAACAGACTGAGGTACTGCCAGGCTGAACAGACTCACTTCTTAGATAAATTTTTGGGTGAATATTGACAGACTGTGAAAAACCGGCTACACTGTCAGAAAAAAATTACTGAGAGTACAAAAAGAAATGCTTTTTCCTGACATAATGATTGTTGATATTTTTTGTTGCTCATTTTTGCTATCACCATGCCTATGGGAACTCAACATCAGCAAAACCTGTAGTGCCTGGATTATCTTAAACTGTGCCAGTAAGGACTCTTACATCTTACTGTAAACAGCCTGAACTCAGGTATTTTATCTTAAGATTGAATGGTTGCCTCTCTTTAAACTGACAGATCCACTCTTTGCAAAATAAGTGTGATTTTTAACTCAAACATGAGCTACCACCCAGATTTACATCATTGTGACCAAGTCCTTTTGCAGAGTTCTTGGGTCAGATCCAGGTAGGGAGGTTGTGGTAGTGGTTGTTCAGATGCTCCTTTCAATGAACTTTTAACTGAGATGAAGGCAGGTAAAGCAGCTGGTGTCTGTGCAGGTGTTGGAGGTCCCTGGGCAGTGTGTGAGCCCCTGCACCTTTCCCAGGTTTCCATCAGATCTGAGGCAGCTGCAGCCTTACCTTTGGTTGCTCCCTGGCCTGGCTGGTTTGGGCACGAGGTATCCAACAGTTTTTATGGAGTCTGGCAAGGGCGAAGGTCCTAATGTCTTATTTTGGCTTTTTTTTTCTGTGGAACAGAGATCAGGATTGATTTCTTCTGGCCCTCAGAAGAGGTGTGTTGGTGACAGCTATAATCGACACAGAGGTGCTTGTACTGTTAATGAACAAAAACAGCTGCTTGAAAAAAAAAGGGGAAAGTATATTATTTTGTTCCTAGGAACAGGCATATAGCTTTATAGAGTGATGTTGCATCTGCCAGGACTTCATTTACGCCTGTATGGGACCCATACCTTCAGTCACAAGGGTCAGAAATCATCAGTGCTTGCCAGGTTTGTTTTAGGTTGACAGTGCCTGTGTAAATAATCGTCCTTTTGTAAGGTGCTGAAGTTTTCAGTTTAATTTTTAGCACTACAGCTCCCTTAGGGTTTGTTCTGGGCTTTCAGAAGTAATTGGCAGCTCATTAACAGCTTTGTAATAGCACTGAAAACCGTAGGAGGGAAACTGCACAGGGTATCTGGAGCCCTGGGCTTTGCTGGGCAAAAGGCACTTGTTTCTAGGTACGTGCAGTTCTCGGTATTTTCGTTTTACAAAGAAAAACGTGTTATCTCTTCTATGGATGAGGTGGTGACCTGTTGGATCATTTCGATTGCATCATGTTGGCAGGGTGAGGGGAAGGGAGAATCTTGCTCATCTTGACCTCCAAGGGACAACCCTCTGCCTGTTTTCCTATCTCAAATGCAAGCTTGATAGTAAGTGCATCAAATAAAAATCACAATTTGGCCAGCTTAGCAAAACAACTATAAAACCTGAAAGAAAATAAGCATGGAGCACAAGTCCTGTGAGGAGCAGCTGAAGGACCTGAGGTCGTTCAGCCCAGAGAAGAGAGGGCTGAGAGAGGACCTAATTACTCCAGAACTACCTGAAAGGAGGCTGTGGCCAGGTGGGGGTCGGGCTCTTCTCCGAGCAACAGGACAAGAGGAAACGGCCTCAGGTTGTTTCAGGGGAGGTTTAGTTTGGACATTAGGGAAAAACTTCTTCACTGAAAGGGTGGTCAAGCATTGGAACAGGCTGCCCAGGGAATTGGTGGAGTCACCATCCCTGGAATTCTTAAAAAAAAGTGCAGATGTGGCGTTTAGGGACGGGCTTGGCAGCGCTGGGTTGATGACTGGATTCAATGAGATGAGGGGATTTTCACACCCTGCTGGCTGTGTGTGGGGCTGGCTGCTGTGGCACTAAAGGCCCTGTCTGTGCCCTTGCAGGCCTGGCGGAAGCGCTGGTTCGTGCTGCGCAGGGGCCGCATGAGCGGGAACCCGGACGTGCTGGAGTACTACAGGAACAACCACTCCAAAAAGCCCATCCGCATCATCGACCTCAATGAGTGCGAAGTGCTGAAGCACTCGGGGCCCAACTTCATCAAGAAAGAATTCCAAAACAACTTTGTCTTCATCGTGAGAACCACCTACCGCACCTTCTACCTGGTAGCCAAGACTGAGGAGGAGATGCAGGTCTGGGTGCACAACATCAGCCAGATCTGTAACTTTGGACATCTAGAAGATGGCACAGGTAGGATCGCACTCATCTGGGAGGCTGGGAGAATGCCCGGGGGTGACAGGAGGCATGGACCTCGCTGTCAGGCTGGGCTGGGCAGGGGGAAGGGGAGTGTGGTTCCTATAGCTCCACGCAGCACTGAGATGCTATTAAACCCCGATCTGAAAGTTCTCAGGGACCTCACTGCTGCAGGATGGAAATACTCACTGACTGCTCGGTCTCACTTTGATGAAGCAATTCCTGCTAGAGCAAACAGCAGGTCCTTAATAAGAAAAGGTGCTGTTTATGTGAAAAGCTGACTGAGTGTTATCTTCTAGGGCTGTTTATTTCATTACATGTCCTGTATTTATTTAGTTTGGCTTAATGTAAGACACCTGTTCCAGGAGAGCATCCTGCAAAACTCCCATTTTCTCAGGCTCTGCTGGATGTGGAATGTGCACAGACTTGGGTGTACATGCGTGTACATGAATCGATGACAGAAATATTAAGCTGCCTTAGTCTGTTAACAAGAGAAAATAAAGAGAAGGCAGAGGATAGGAGAGTGTTAGAAGTGTGTGTCTAGACTTAAGAGATGCTCCTGCCAGTGAAGCATAAAGGCAGCTCTTTTGCTAGGCCCTACACCTGTATATACTCAGCAGAGTGAATTTCTTGAAAAGCTGCCAAGAATTAACCACTGCAAGATGGATGTAGCCAGTAATTAAAGTCGGGACCTGTACCATCATTACCTTACCTTTTAAATCAGACAGTCGGGCTCAGATAACAGCAATCTGTCTTTCCCTTGGCAATTCCAAGGGGCAGATACAGCAGCAATTTGAGAGTTTCAGAGGAAGTGAGTCAGAACGAAGCCTCTCAGAGTGATAAAAGGCAGTGCAAGAGTAGAAAAGGGTGGCCATGGAGGGACACGAGCCCTAGGGCAGTAATGTGTTTGGGGGTATCGTGGTGTGGCCAGGCAGTTTATCCTTCCGTGGTCTTTGTGCTGCTGCACTCAGTGCTGCTGGTGTCTGAGTGCTGCACGGCCACACCATTACCTAGCAACTTGATAGGAAACAAAAGGCTATGGGAAAGGTTTTATTCTATTCTACCATGGTTCCTGGCATTGCTTAACCTTCTTTTGAGTAGTGTCTTCTGAGGGAAATGGAAGTGGCGAGAACACTGCAGTGGTCCTGTTATAAATGTGATGTCTGTTCTTTTCCCATTCACTTCAGAAACCACCATGGAAACTTGCTGACAGATTTTTATGTGTCAGTACAAGCTGCCCATGAATACAAATTTCAAAGTAGAGCTGGTAGGGATTGGAGTCTACCGCCCTTTGGAGCTCGGATGGAATTAGGGATATTCAGTAACCACCTTCCTACTGTTCTGCCCTTGTTGACGCTGAGTTGTTGCTCTTGGATTGTTATTTCTGGTGCAGGATTATTTTATATATAGTTTTACCAATTACTCTGAAATTAAGGTAAACCCTTCCATGCAAAACGGAAAAGAGAAAAATAATTTTTTGTCTCTCAAATGTGTAGGCAGCCTTCTCCTGGCTCTGTGTGAGGATGTTCACGGGGGATGTGACCTGCGGCAGAGGAGCTCAGACAGCGGCTGTCCCAGGATAGATGCATTTATACTGGGAAATGCCCGCTCTGTTTTGCAGAGCGCTCTTGCTTGTGAGACTTGCACATGGACAATACTCAGAGGATTACACATTGGCCTTTCTCTCCCAGCAAAGATTGCCAGTGTGGGCACTGACGGATGAGAAATGACAGCTCCTGCAGCAGCAGCTTGGAAAGCTGACAGTCCAGCTTTCCAAGGCGGATATTGCCCCCAAGAAGTTCAGCAGTGCAGAGCATTCGCCCTGGTTCAGTACAAAGTCTGGCACCTGAACTTGCAGCCCTCATCGAGGATGGCGTGAGCTAAGCCTCCAGACACGCACTTACTGTGTCTCTAATGCCAAATAGCTCCTAAGAGCTTCTATTTATCCTGCAGCTCCTGCTGGTGAGCTCAGGTCTGGGGTGTATCCAGGTCAGGCTGCCAAGCACATCCAGATCCTCTGATTTAAATCTGCACAGCTCTACAAGTTGCACATCACATTTCAAACAATTGCTAATTGCTTCAGCTTTTCAGGATCTCCTAAATCCTCCAAGAGCCTGTAGGTTTAAACAAATTACCCTTAAAAATTAACATTAGAAGAGAAAAGCCCTATTAAATGCCTCATGCTTTTTTAACTTGAATGCTACTATTTTAAAAGAATACTAGTCCCTGATATGAGTCATATCACTCTTAATCTGCGCATCCCTGAAAATTTGCTGTGACTCTGAGGCCAAAACACAGTCTGCTGCTTTCTCTGCTTAATGCCCCAAGTGCAGACACAGGTTTACACAGTGACTCAGCTTTAAACACTGTCCTGTTGTTCCCAGTTCATCCCTTCCAGCAGCAAATAAGCTGGATGAGCAGCCAGGTCCCCACACCAGAGGTGGTGGCAGCCAGATGCAGAGCGAAGTTACGAAAGCCATGGCTCCTGCGAGCACAGCTCTGTAGTCAACAAGAGAGGGGACAGCTGAGAGGCAGAGATGACATGGCAGCTCCAAGCAGATGTCAGGAAGCACCTGGGAGGGTGGCTGTCGGGAAGGACTTGTCAGCAGCACTCACACACTGCTGTCACAAGGAACTGCCTCTGTCTGTGCTGGAAATGACAGGGGAGCTGGCACCTTCAGGGAGTCAGCTGGAGGAGAGAGGAAGAGGCCTTGCTCCCAGTTTTCCTACCATCTCTATGCAAAATCCTGCTTCCATCTTTGGTGAGATCTCCCAACAGAGCCATCATTCCCCAACCCCACGGGACTCATGGCCATGCAGGGGATTGAGAGGATGCTTGGCCCGAGTGCTGGGATGAAATGAAGTGACTGTGGGACATCAGGGGCACAGTTTTCCCCATGTGCAAGCTGAATTGACACAATCCAATGTAACAGCTTTTCACTGGAGAAACTAGTGGGAAGGTTGTTTAACCAGTGTCATTAGGAAGCCTTGCTGTACCTCCCTGGTATGTCAGGGCAGCCTTGAGGGTGATTGATGTGAGCAGAACACCCATATTCCACCGTGTCCCTGCACTGCTGTTGCACCATAACAATTCTTGGGGAGGGGGCTGGGGTCTGTAGCAGGAAGGAAAAGCCCTCTGTTTCTCCATGCAATGGCCCTTCATTGATGGGAGAAGTCACTGTGGAAGATGCTCTGCAGCCTCTGTGGTGACTTTCCCCACAATTGCAGGGCAGAAATGTTTTGGGTTAGTACCCACCAAAGTAGTTATTTTGGCAGCTGAAGCCTCCTGCTGTCTCTCTGGCAAAGGGGATGGCAGGCACCAAACCTATTCTCTGCCTTCTCACTGTTGAAAGTAGCCATGCATAATTTATTCTGCCCAGCTGCCGTCGTGGTACAGTTTTAATGCACACGATTCGGTTACCAGCAGAGCTGGCAGGGACAGGGACAGTCTGTGAGGAGCTGGCTGCAGATCCCTGAGCCCCTGAAGGTTAGAAAAGGGCAGGTCTGTGCTGTCCCTATCCCTCCCTCCTGCTCACAACCGTTGCCATGTGGTCTGCAGCTCACAGCCTTTCCTGATGGGATAATCCATGGCTAAACCTTGTGAGTACCAGATGGAGTTCAGGCCTGTTTGTTCTCTGTGTTAATAACCCAGAATGTCATTAATTTCTTTCTTATGCATTGTGGCAGTTTTAGTTGTTGGTTTGTTGGGGGTTTTTTTAATGTAGTCAGATGGTGAAGTGAACATGCTTTTCTGAGATCCCCAGGGAGTTAGTCCAGTGTATATTTGATCATTGTCAGCTTGCAAGACAGCTCTCAGAGTCCAAGATTTGAAAGCACAGTTACTGTCTGAGCCAGCACGATGAACAAAAGTTATTTTTCAGATGGGAAGGCTGCAGTCCTCAGCTCTGCTTTGCAAATGTGAAGCCCTGTAAAAGCTATTCCTTCCAGATGCTCACTGCTGAAACCCTGCTGCTATAAGCACCTGCTCAAAATTAAAGCAAATCCTCTGCTTAAACTTGAATTTAAGCACGTTCTTATATGTTTTGCTGACCCAAGGCCCACCACTGCCCAGACCTCCGAAGCTAATGGAAAGAAGTAGCAGGGAGTCAATGCTGGTAGACGGGAAGGAAAGGGGCAGCTCCCTTCCAGGTTCAAAGGGATGAGGTGTAGGACAGTGCAGGGAGGGAAGATCAGCTGTTTCATTCTTCTGACTGCCATCAGAACGATGAGGGGTGAAGCCTGCTGTGGCTGGCAAGGGACCCGGGGTCAGAAGAATCAGACTGTCCGATGTCGGACGGGACTCGCAAGGATCATTGAGCCGAGCTCCTGGCCCTGTACAGGAGGGCCCCGAGACCTGCACCATGTGCCTGAGAGGGTTTAGTTGGTGTTTAGTGGTGTTGCTGTCTAACCACTCAAGTCTTGGCAGCCTGTCCATCCCTCCTGGTCTGCTTGTACGGATAACCAGCACCTTCCAGGGTTGAGAAGTGACTACAGCAAGCTGGTACAGTGCCAAGGCTTGTGGCTCTGTTGAGGCTGGGGCTAGATTGGACCTGCTGGAAGGTCTCAGGACCTCATCACATAGTGCAGGATCTGGGCCACAGGATGCACGCAGCTGGTCAGGGTCTGGGTCCCAGCATTTCCACCAAGTTCTGGATATCAGCATTAGAGAAATCTGCTATCCTGCTACACTTCAAAGGCATGTTAATTCTCGGTGTGGTTTTATCAGCAGTTGCTGGTTTCTTGTGTTTGTTTTTGCTGTGGGGTTTTTCATTTTGAAGAAGGGTTTTGCAGCTTTGACTCAGGCGGTGTCTGAGCCAGAGAGATGGGCACCCACTGCCAAGCCCTGCAGGTGTCAGGGACCCCGTGAGCGCTGCCCCATCTCCACGCAGCTCTGGTGAGGGAACTGCCATGCAACAGCCTGTAACTTCGTTAGAAAAATCACATTCTCTAACTGAGGACTTGTGCTCTTGGTGGCACTGTTTGAGCTTGCTGCCAGGAGCAGATGCTTTTGGGGAGCTCTCTGTAAAGACACCCCTCCCATGCCACAGCTGTCCATTGTGGGAGGTCCAACTTGCACTTGATTTTTTGAGTTGAAATGCCCCAAAAGCTTTGTTTAGCTTGACTCCGTGTGGCTCAGCCACCACTCCTCCTTCCCCTCTGCCCAGCTCTCTAGCAGGGACAGAGGTTGGAAGAGGAACAGAATCAGACTTCTCTGCTGCCAGGCAGTGCTCAGGCCAGATGGGTCTGAGTTTCTCAGCCACATGCTGCCACTGAAGGGTGGCCTTGGCAGTGTGAGCAGGCAGCCAGCTCTGGGCCAGCCCCACTGCCTGCAGCCGAGACCTGCTCCTGTCCCACTGCCATCCCACTCTGTGCTGGGAACACTGGAGAGTTATGCCCAGAGAAGGTGTCACTGAGCACAGGCTCCCCTGTGCCTCGTGACCCTACCAGAAAAGTAGTGTCACTTTTCTCAGCACAGCCAAGAAGCCTCCAGCTGGGCAGTAACAGCCACACCACAGCCCTTGTGGTTTGATGTCCAGCCGAGAGAGGCATAAAAAGCTCGCAGACAAGTTCACAGCTTGTCTGGCTACTCCACAAGCTGGAAAGCTCAGTTTTGTCCATCGAGGTCTAGAAAGTGGGAAGAAATCAATCCCTTTCCTTGTCACCGTTAATTTGAAGTGTTGGAGATGAATAATTAATTATTTGCATTAGATACTAAAAAAAATACTTGATAAAACAGGCTTCTGTGCCTGAGCTCTTTCTTCAGCAGAGTCTGTTCTTTCTTCGCTGGCTGCAGGAGGGATGCCTCGTCCCTGCAGGAGAGGGGGACCCCAGAGCAAGGGGTCTGCACTTCCTGCAGCCTGGAGGACTCTGGCAGCCGGGGCAGGGGGAGCAAAATCAGGCTCCCCTCTACCCAGAAGCAGCGTTTGCCTTGACTCACTGCCGCGCTGGGGTGAAACATCCCTGGTGCAAAAGCAAGGTGGTGACAGCCGGGACAGGCAGAGGGCCAGGGCGGGTCAGCGCCGTCCCTCAGCCGGGCCATCCATTGCCATTGCAGGTTCTGTGGAGAGCCTGTCTCACACGACCTCGTCCCCACAGCCCTCGCCGGCCGCCTCCACCCACGCCTCCCGCATCGCCGACCCCTCCTTCTCAGTCGACCACGCTGCTGCCGACGCTGCCGCCGAGGAGACCCCCAGCGAGTCCGAGTCAGTCTTCCTCCCCGACTACCTCTTCCTGTCCAACTGCGAGTCGGGCAAGCTCAGCCACACCAGGTGAGCCTGGCGTGTGCCAGATGTGTCGGGCGGGAGCCACCCTCTGCCTGTCCGGGGTGAAACGGGCACACAGTCCCAGGGAGCCCTGCCGCTCAGGGCTGGCTCCCGAGCCCAAGAGGGGACCTCCAGCCTAATCCAATTTACAGGGTGCTTTTCATAGCACAGATTAGTGGTTGAGCTTCATATGTTGGTCCTGTCCCTTTCCAGGATGGGTGGCTGAGGATCTCACACACAGCCTCCTTCCAGACACCTGCTGTTGCCCGAGGTGCTCCGCAAAGTGCCCCAGCCTCCGGTCCAGCTCAGAGGGAAGGGACAGATCTTGTCCCGAACTGTGGGGTTGGGTTTTTGTTTGCTGTGTTCTTACAGCCAGGAGAAAAGGAAAGCTCAGGTTCTGACCTCTCTCTCCTTGCAGGTGTGACAGCTGGTCAAATTCAGACAGATCTCTGGAGCAAACATCATCAGATGATGTTTTTGTCGACTCCTTGCAATCCCAGCCCTCCTTGTACCTTGTACAGCCGACCAGTGCCGGCACTGTGCACCAGGACGGAGCCCCACTGGCAAATCCCAGCATCGTGTCCAGGAACATAGACATTAGCGGGCCATCCAGTGACTTTTCCTCCTCTTCTCCACTGCTGGGGACGCCGCTGACGCCAACGTTCCAGCTTGACAAGAGCCAGAACGCGCTGCCCTATGGTGTGACGCAGCTGGATGTGCTGTCCAACACGCCCCCGCCGCGGCCGCCCAAGCCGACCCACTTCTCGGACAGGAGGGGGGACGAGGTGGGCAGCGGGGCCCTGCAGAACGGGCACGCGGGGATCTGCCGGGCTCAGGTCGCTCTGGTGCCCAGGAGGATCTCCTTGTCCAGCTTAGACAACATGAGGAACTGGAAAGGTGAGCGCACTCCCAAGAGCCAGCAAAGCAGCACCAATGTGAGGGATGGAACTGCCCACACGCACAGAGCGGTTTTGGCTCCCAGTTGTGCCTCTCTGTCCTCCCCTCTGTGAAATCATACGCCACCCAAAGTAACACAAAATGCTGCTTTCAAATGAATTAGCAAGCAGGATTCAGGCCTGCCCCTCAGGTTCAGCTCCTGCTCTGTAGAAGCCTCTCAGTATGTGTACACATGGGCAGCAGTTTGGCCCTGATCCCTTCAGGGCGCCTCCTGCCTTGCTCCTTTTCCCCCCTCCCTCCTCAGAAGAGAAAGCAGGAGAAGAACCAAAATGAGAAGTCAGCCAGTGAATTGGGCAATGCCAAACTCTGTTTATACAGGTCGAAGTGCGGGCTTGCATGAGGGAAATGCCTCTCGAGCTGTGCTGCTTTGCTACACCCAGTCTGTTCTGTGAGAGCTGCGTGTCTTTTCACAGCTTAGAGTAAAGACCAGGAAGTCAGGGAGACACTGGGGATGGGATGTAATCCCGGCTGAACCAGGGACTCTGCGTGTCCTTGAACAAATCCCACTCTGTCCTTGCACTTCAGTCAGGGCAGTCTGGAAACCTACTGCTACAGAGCAAGGCAAGGCTGCAAAGCAAACTCTGAGCTGAGCTGGCTTTTCCACTTGCTCCTGAAACACCATCGTCACAAACAAGAGTAACAGCCAAAACCCAGAACACCATGGTGTCAAAAACCAGCACATGCAGTATGAGAAAGCTTTATTACATGGAGACACAGAACAGAGGGAGGCAGCTGGAACACCTGCTTGGAAATCATCAAGTATATTGCAATGATGTGAAAACTTTCATTTCTGATGAGGAAAGAAATGTAGGTTTTTAAGGACAAGCATTGTTTAGACCCCTGCAGTTTGAATGACCAGACAATGTGTGGGGCTGTTAGATCTTGCTCTTAAAGCTCAGAAGCTAAAGCAAGGAGATCTCTGCTCAGCCTGTCTATCAGTGTACAGACAATTCTTGGAAGGTTTCTGGAGAAACACCCATCAGTGGAATTGTTATTCTTAATTATCAGCTACGTTTGCTTGCTCCCTGAAAGGTGCTGCTCTTGCTTCTGCACTTCTGCACATGTTCTGCTCCAACACAGCTGGTTCATGTTCCTCCAACCCAATTTACACCAAAATGTTTCTAAGAGGATTAAGTGGCCAAATGTCATGTTATGCTGCTGTGCTGCAGGGTTGTCTCTGCCTGACGGGGGCAGCAATGAATTAACAAGTGCTGTCACTTTTTCTTACCCTAAGTGCAGCTGAAACTATTTGAAGGGTCAAACTCTGAATTAAAATGTGTTTAACAAGAAAGATCAGAAAAAGAAACAGGGAGAAAGCAGCAGTTCCTCACCAGCTTCCCCAGTGAGTGCACTCAAGTTACCAACTTAATTTTTTGCCCTTGCCAACCTGCAAAAGGTGCACAGATGTAATTAGCCCAGGGCGAAGGCAGCGTGTGCTGGTGAAGGAGGATGAGCTGTAAGGCACCTGTGTCCTGGCATCTGCCACAGCCTGGTGCTTCAACGTCTTTTTGCCAAAATAATAAATGAATGTAGCTGTCCCAGGACAGTGACTGTGTCTGTCTGAATATGTATCTGCACTAACAGAATTGCTTTGTTCTCGTTTGGCCTTTTTTGCTGGTACCACCGAAAATGCCCCCAATTGCAGTACTGACATCTCCACCGTAAGAGTGGGGAATGGATTAGCATGGTTGCAGGGATTTAAGGCATTCCCATAGAAAAGCCATTTTCTGCACAGAAAATCCCTTTTCAGAAAAGGATGGTGGTTGTAAGCATCTCTCACAGCTGATCTTCTGTGCGCTGAATGCTGGATTTTGGGGTTTTTTGGCTTTGGCTTGGGAAATAGAATTGACCTACACCAAGAGAAAGGCCCACCTGCACAAGGAGACTGGTGATAGTGTCTCTGGCTGTTCATTCCCCATCACCTTGCGCCACTTGCACCACATCAGCACTTCTGGAAGACAAAGCAAAGACTTTTCCTCCTACCATTAAGTTCCCCCACGCACCACTTTCTGTACAATAACAACTGTTTCCCTGGCACCTTAAAAGGCTCCTAAATAAACTTTCAAGAAATAATGAAATAATATTCTCTATAATAGCCTCTTTTTGTATAATTTCCCCAATTTGACAGATGGGAAAACAGAGAATGACTAGAGCAGGAGTTGTATTTAAATTCTTGCTTGCTTGCTCCCACACCAGCCTTTCTCCCCAACTGCTTGTGTTACAGGAAGCATAAGTTACAGCTGGATTATACATGAACAGGTTCCTTGGTTTCATCAGACTTAAAATAGATGTAATCACTCTTGAAATGCTACTGTGTTGGATCTGGTCTTAAGTGTCATTGGATTTCCTCATTTAGGAGTTATGGAATATTTATAAAACTCTAATTATTTTAAAGCCATATGTTTTACTCCAGAATTATCTCTGTAAGGTTGCACTGCCTTATCTCATTTTTAATCACTTTTTTTCCTTGCAGCAGACATGGAAGGCAGTTCCTTAAGAAGTCGAGATAAGAGGCTTAGCTTGAATTTGGTAAGTACTCTGCTTGCACAAATTTGAAACACTGGCACATAAACTTCAGAGTGAATCATTTCACATGCTGATGTTCAATCGTACCTCTCCTCTGTTCAGCAGAAGAATTAAAAAAATGGGAAAAGTGCCTGGCTTTGGGCAACTTCTGGGCTGCTGCTTTGTGGCCTCAGGCAGCCTTTGAGAGAAGGAGGGAGAGGCCTCAATACTGAGCATCCTGTTTTTAGAGTAGATAAAGCTGGGTCTGTTATGGAAAAGGTTACCAGTAGCCTCTTGTTGACCAAGAGCACCAGAACAAATGGCTTATGCCTTGAAAAAGGGGTCTAAAGAAGCCTATCACTTCATGGTCCTGAGGGATATCTCTTCTTGAGGACATAGGAAAGCAGAGTCTGCTCTCAAAGTGCCTGTGACTGAGGGCTCCATCAGTCCACAGCTTCCTGCCTCAGCCTTTGACAGACAGGGTTCCATGCAGCACCATCTCACATCACATAGCCAGTCTTCTGCCTGGTGCTGCATACTGTCTTATGGGGGAGATCCTTTGCTGGTGTTGGGCAACTTACATTTTTCTCCCTTTTGAAAGCTTCCAAGAATTGTAATCACTCCTTCTCACCACTCAGCCAGCACTAACCTGCATGAAATGATTTTCTAATGCTAATTCTCAGTGATCAGAAGTGAGTTGTAGGTCTGTGCCTGCTCTCTCAGCTTCCACATTTGCCAAAATGTAGTTCATCAGGTGTTCTCCTTTCAGACATTTTTTTGTATTAAGGATCCTCCCTCATTTTATAGGTCAGAATTACTGCTGTGAGAGGCAAGTGCAGCCTCGCTGAAGTTGGAGGATTTAACCAATAAAGTTAGCAATAAGTTTGGTTCTAGCTTCCAGCAGTGACTTGTGAAGCTCAGAGTGGACTGCTCCAGAGCTGGAGCGTTCATCTGAACTCACGCGTTTGTCTCTTGCCGCTCCACCTTGTGCCTCTCTGAAAGGCCCCATCAGAACAATCATGGCCTGGGCTGGGCTCAGGTGTTCCCAGCTCACAGCAGCTCCCGGCCTGGAAGGGGCTGGCTGTGCATTAATGGACCTGTTTCTCTTTCTCCCCCCGTGCCTGTGCAGCCGTGCCGGTTCTCCCCGCTGTACTCGACAGCCGCGGACAGCGCCGAGGACAGCTACGTGCCCATGCGCCCCAGCACCTCTCCCTCCGCGCCCAGCTCCGACTGCTCCCCCGACGGCTACATCCCCATGAGCCCTGGCTCGGCCACCTTCACCTTCCCCGTCGTCAGCACTGAAAAACTCGCCAGCCCGTTGCCTGAGCTTCCCTCGGACGTGGAGCCCCCTCCAGTGAACCGAGACCTCAAGCCTCGAAGGAAGTGTAAGCCCAGACCTAAAGTGCAAAGCCAGGGGGTCCTGATGGTGGGGACAGGGGTGACATCCTTTGACGGTGTCCTTGGCATGTCTTAAAGCAATTCCCTCTCTAGAGGATGCTGTGTGAGTGACTTACAGCACTGTAGCCTGGGATGTGCCTGCAGGGTGGTTTGTGAGTGGAGGAAGAGCTTCCATGGCTGCATAAGCACAGTGCCCGGCTTCCCACTGAGGCTGCAAACAGACAAAGGGATGTCACCTGGGAGAGACAGCACATTAAATCCTGCCGCTCCGAAGTACACGTGCTCCTGTCTCACCAGCTCTCTGACCTGCCAGGAATGGGACATCCAAACACTCAAATACTCAAACTTGATGTATGGGCTGGTGGTTAAACTCTGTTAGGTAGGCACAGCTGTCTTAGATTAATTAGGAATTTTCTGCAGATGCTTTTGCTGATGGTAATTTTCCACTCCTGGTTTTCATGGCATGTCCAGAATCTAGGTTGCACTTCTAGAGAATATACTGGGGACAAAATTCAGCTTTGAAGTGGAGAAATTGCCTCAACCTAGCCTATAGTAAACTCTTAGGGTTGCAGAGCCACAGGGTTACTCAGAAATTGGTTCAGGCAGTGCTACTGTAAAGTGGGGACAGACATTTAGACCATTGCCATGAAGAAAAGCAAACTCATATCCTTTCTTAAAGGGTTTTGAGAATGGTGGGGACATGTACCTTGACTGGTGACAGGAATGATCCTGATCCCCGTGTATAGGACCTTTTTGTTTAGAACAGAACCCAAAACCTGTTATAAGCTGTAGGCTGGACAGCCTCTCCAAGGCAGCATATGCAGAGCGTATCTGGGGCAAGCATATGGATCTTGTGGGGCATTTGGTCTCTGTCCTGGTTTGAGACAAAAATTCGGAGGAATGCTCTGGGAGGAACGTCTCCTCTATAGAAGGCAGGTTACAGCCACCCCTCCCCCAACAGGTTTGGGAAAAAACTCCTCTAAGGAAAGTGAAAGGAGAAAAAAAGACTATTTTATTTAACAAACACGCAGGAAAAGAATAATTCTAAATAATAAATCCTCTCGCCGTGGAGAGAAAACCTGGGAAGATTTTAGAGTCCTTTCCATGGGTCTCTCTCTCTCTCCTCTTCGGAGCTGGGTCGGCTCAGGCCCCTCTGGGCCAAGGTGTGAGGCCTCTCAGTGATGTTCTGATGTTCTGAATAGTCCAGAAGAGAAGAAGAAGAAATCCAAAGTCCCAGGGAAACAAAGGAGTTTAACTCTCCGTCTCTCTCCTCTGAGAAAAAGGAGCCAAGAGCCGGGGAAAGCAGGAAGGTGCTTTCCTCTGCTCTGCAGCAGCAGGAACGCAGGGGAGTGAATGTCCTTGGAGCAAAACTGTTTTGAAAAGTTTGTCTGGCTTTTTTTCTTTCTCTTGCACCCAATTTTAAAGACACAGAAAGGCACAGGAATCATGTCTGGGCATAGAGCAGGCGATAGGGGATGCACATCATAAAGTCAGCCCAAGACAGTCTCTTTATGCCCACTGTATTTATTCTGTTATTTTAGGGTGATTGGGGGACTTTGCTTTCCAGCACTGACCAAAGAGGTCATTTGTTACTGATTTCTGTCTTGGTTATGTTCTGTGAAATACTCTGTTAGTTTCTTTCTGTTAATATAAAACTGCATTTTTCTAAACAGTCTGTACTTTTCATTGGAAACATAGATCCTTTTGTGTTTACTTACAGCACGACCACCTCCTCTGGACTTGAGGAACCTCTCCACAATCCGGGAGCATGCTGCCGTGACCAGGATGTGGACTGTGCCTTAGTAAGTCAACAAGAAACCTGCCATTCCAATCTTCTGAGCATTAGCGTGGAATAGAGTTAAAGATAACTTGTCCCATCCCACGAGAAAGTTTCCTGGCAAAGTCCACCAACAAAAGTTCCCCAGGGTTCCTTTCAGTACCCCCCAGGCTTTTGCTGTCTCTAAAAAGCAGGGCTCCCTTTCACAGTGGGCAGCTCCAGAGAATTCAGCATCGTGTTTTGAAGGTTCCTTTTGAGCAGCCTGGAGCTGCTCTGCGCTCTGGTGTGGCTGCTCTGATGGCCAAAAGCTTGGCATGCCTAAACTATGATAGAGCCATTTTTGCTCCTGAAAATTAATGTAGCAAAGGAGAACCAGATCAGATAAAGATCTGCCTGAATTGTAGACTGGGTGTAGAATTCTGCACTGCCACACAGCAATCCAGACTTGAACTGTTGGTGTGACCTTTTGTCACTAGAAATTAGTTGGGAAAACAAATGCTTTTGATCCCAAAGCCCAGGTAGGATCAATAGATGATACTGTTGGGCTCCAAGGGCAGCAGGAGACTCATCTTCAGGGAACTTGTGAGCAGGGGAGGACTGCAGCTTGCTGGCTGGGGGGGGTCTTGGCATAAAAAGAAAAGCAGCTGTGCTGCAGCGTGCATGCAAAAGCCAGAAATTCCCATCAGCCTCCTCTGCACACCCCAGGCACTCCAGAAAATGTGGGGTTTTGCTGGCCTGAGTGCCAGACAGGGCATTTCCACTCCCCCACTTCAGGATGTCATGTGAAGGGCAAAAGAGACACAAGATGGGCAGTTTCTCAGCTGCAGAGCCCTCTCTCGCATCCAGTGCAAGGCTGGTTAAGCCCTTTGGCACTGCCTGTCAGGGAAAGCCAATACCCTGCCTCCCAAGCATCCCTGCCAGAGCACTGAGCTTAATCAGTGCTGACACAGGGCAGAGTCCTGAAGGATAACGAGCTTAGGGTGAGTTTGCATGTTTTACACTAGCAAAAATAAAAAAAGAAGTTGTGCCTGAAACTAATACAGTGGAAGGAATTAAGTTGTTCATGCTGCACAGAGAGGCCATCTAATTTCCTATTAACCAAGCCCATTGTGCTCGCCTGTGGTAATTTATTCACCATGCACCTCTGAGAGTTGTGTTCATGGGAGAGATTTCCTTGTGCAAGGGCTGAGTCGCAGCCATCTCCAGAGCAGGGGTGGCATGTGTTGACACTGTGCAAAGCCAGACAAGTTCCTTTGCAGGTACCTCCAGTAGCTGATTAATTCACATCAGTCTTCAAAATGTGGATACCTGCACAGCCAAGTGACTGCCCCCATTATTACAGAAATGAATGATAGATAGATATCTCTGTGCCCCTTGATGGAGAATTGCTTCAATGTTTTACACTTTCTGTCATACCACATAGCAAACTTTCATAAATCCCAGAGAAAAAAAATCAACAAAATCACTCGGCGATATAGTGCACTGTTTCTAGAACTAAGGAGTGGCTTTGGACATCCTCTCCACAAAGGCTGCAGCCTTAGTGTGAGTTTATTCACCATATGGACTGTGTCAGGCTTTGGCTTCATTTCAGTGCATCTGTAAGATGCTTCCTTAACCTCTCCTGTGTTTTTCTTCATAGCAATCGAATGAGCTTTATCTCACCAGAAAGAGACGGTATTAATTCAGCAAGAATATTTGCCAATTCAGTTTCCGGAGAAGAGGAAGAAAGTTACATTCATATGGTAATCTTCATTTTCACACAGCCATCCTTTGCTTTATTCTGCTCTGTCACATTGATGGAGAATGCAGAAGTTTGTTTTCTAAGAAAAAACGTTGAGGAGGTTTGTCCTTTGCCTTCTGGTTTGTTTTTTTTTTTTTTTTCCAAATGATGAAACGGTTTTAAACCACAGACACTGGGACCAATTTACAGAGAGATAAGGGAAGCCCTTTTCCTGCTCTGCAGAACTCAGCTGTTCGCCCACGAATGTTGCTGAGCAGTTCCAAGAGATCACAGGGATCAGCCATATTTACATGAGAACTCATTCAGACAAAGGAAAATTAAATCTTTTCACCTTCTAAAGTGTGCCTTGCAAAATCTCCTAGGAAATAACAGAAAGCCGTTAGTGCACTTCCTAAAGAAACACACCAAATATTGTGCAGAAACAGAACTCCCATTAAAGTCTCTTATTGCTTCTGCTTTGGCTGGTGGCACTAACCCCACTTCCCATCCCATGAAAGAAGAACATCTGGCTTTGTGGCTTCCTTTTCTTCATTTACTCTTTAGCCATATCTTGCAAAAGACCAGAATCTTGTTTTTATTTGAATTTTAGGTGGAAATGGATCTCAAATCCATTCATCTGAGCCAATGTCTACAGACCTGGCTCCATAGCCAAACCCCAATACCAATAGCTATAAAAATATTTTGCAAAACTGACCACAGTCTCCACGAACCGTAGTTTCAGATTTTAAACCACATCTCAGACTGAAATCTGCCCAAGAGGGCAGTTCCAGTTGCAACCATTCCCCATTTGATTTTTCTAGTCGAGGAAAACCTGTCATATGTTTGTGGTTATCTGTGATTTTATGAGATTAATTTTCACTTTCTAGATTTGAGCAGAATTTTCACAATTTCTTCAAATTCATTAAATGGTGATGTTTAAGAGAGGACCCCTGCAAATCTGAGACTTCCAAGGGCTTGGACTGAGAAGCTGGGCACAAGCCCTTCTTGATAAAATTAAATGTAAATCAGCCTGTTTCGTTCGTTTTGCCAGAATTACCAGGAGAAAAAGGTCTCTCACAGTTTCTTTATGCCATCCCAAAATTATCAGTGTTATGCTGTGGTTAGTAACCAAAGACACCTTTGGCATAGAAAATTACATGGGTCCTGACTGTTCTCACTCACATTCTGCCAGGCAATTCTCCCAGCTCACAGTTGTGATCCTGTTCCCTTCTAGGATCATGTTTTAAGAGCATTAAAAGTTTCTCTTCTTTCCTGACAGGAACACAGACAGGCCACATCTCCATACAGTGGTGCTTTTCCATGGACAAGGAAATCTAACCTTGATTACTTAGCACTGGATTTTAACTCTGCTTCCCCATCCCCTGTGCAGAAGGTACGAGTCATCTGAAAAACCCCACGGCCTCCTGTCTTTTTGTTGGGGAGGAAATCGGGACCCAGGGGTGCATTCTGCCAGGTGCCCAAGGTGCCACGATGAAGCCAGCCGTGTTTCCAGCTGACTGTATTTGTGTCAGGCTCAAGATTAATGTAATAAAAGTGCAGTTAGGGTGCTGGCAAGGTGTCCTTAGTGGGACTCATGGGGATGCCATTAACACGAGCTCGGCACAGGGCACGAGACTGCGCAGGGGTGTGCAGCCACGAGGGCCTGTGGGCAAGCTGGTTGATGCTTGCAGGATCTCTGCATGCTCCTTCATTCTCATCAAGTCTCCACAAAGCCTTTCCTGCTAGTTTTCCCCAAAATCTCTTTGCAGTAACAAGTTTGCAGCCCACGATAAATTCGTGGGGTAAAACTGTACCATCTCTCATAACCTGGCGAAATGTGCATCTTTATTCTTGCATCACCAAAACCATTTCAATTTCCTTTGCAATGCTGAGAAAATACAAATCCTTGTTCCAAAGAACTTCTAACCTGCCCAGGTGGTGGGTAGGTCCCACTGCAAAGCAATGAACTGTTGTCAGTTTGGGTCATTTTATGTCCTGTGTATCATTTTCCCCATCAGCTAAAACTCCCAGATGCAAAAGACTCAGGACTCATAAGCTTTCTTATTTAAACCCTCCCTGTATCTAAAATCAGTTAGGTTATCCCTGCAGCAGGATCACTCAGATGAGGAGAGAATGATTATCTGCATGGAAATAGCCAGCACAGCATGTTTCCCTTGCTTGCTATGCTGGGCTGAGTGACAGGGTGACAGATGGATAATTATAGCTAAAGCAGGCTGTAAAGCAATGCTTTTGTCAGCTGATGTCACTGTGAGCTTCAAGGTGAAGTGAAGCAATCAAGGAATGAGGGAAAGGGAAAACAGAAAATCAAGCTAAGTTTCACTAGCACCCCTTTTCAACCTGAAAATTAATACATTGGTTTTTTTCCTCTCTGTCCCACAGAAACCTTTTCTGTCTGAGGAACAGAGAGTGGACTATGTCCAAGTAGATGAACAGAAGACTCAAGCTTTACAGAACACTAAGCAGGAATGGACAGATGAAAGACAATCAAAAGTGTAAAGGAAGAAGATTTGGGATCTGGAGGGGTATTTTTGCACTGGAACCACGATGTTAATGAAGCAGCTATCACAGTAGAGCTCAAAGGCAGAGAGAGTTTAGTAAGATGCTTACAGTCTGTAGAGGCATTTTTACTGGAAACCTTTGATTTCAGCTGGAAATAGTATGTTGAGTGAGTGAGTGGTTCACTGATGACTCAAGTAATGCATTAGCCTTTTTACTGCCCTTACCAGTAAGCTACATGGTACCATTTTCTGGCATGATTCTGCAACGAGTCATACACCTAACGTTAACAAATCCACTACAAGTTGCATTAATCTAGTTCGTCCTGCCTTCTCCTTCTGTTGCATAATTCCTCGTTGCTAAAGCTATTTTTTGATATTCCTACAAATGCTGGAGGTGCTCAGAGTGCTTTTATGGCAGCGGGCATCTGACAGGTTTTGGTGACTAATCAACTAAGGGCTAAAATACTGAAACAATAAAAAGAACTTTTTGAATATATAGTGCTTAAGTCAAAGAGAATTTTGAAACATATTTTTCCCCTGGGTTTAAAAGGTCTGACTGTGAGCTGATGCTGTCAGAACTCAAAACAGGACTATGTACCCATGCGACTGGAACGCATGGTCTTTGACCCTCTGGACGACGGGCACTGTATTCAGCTTCTTCTCTCCATTGTGGCTCATACTTGTCGCTTTTCTGTCTGATTCCTACTGATGTTTTCCTCCCCTGTCTTGAGAAGTGTCTTCGGCACAGCACAGCTGCTCTTCTAGCAGGAGGCTGCAGCCACACAGCTCTTGGCTGGCCAAAAAATAGAAAGGGAAGCTGTGAGCCTGTTTCTGCGAGCCTTGAGAGAACTGGCAAAGGATCAAGAATGCTTTCATCTGAACAGCAGAAGAAATGCCATTGGAATTGCTGGTAGCAGTCGTCAATCTGATTGTTTCACTAGGCCCACCCCAGAAAAAAAAGAGCATTAGGAAGTGCAGTGTGCTCTGAGAGAGGCCAGGAGCCTGCCAAAACAGGACAACAATGCGCTCACACGGCGTGAGGACCTCTGGGCTCAGGAAGCTTATCTACCTTGGGACTTGTTACAGGCACTATCTCAGGATGACATATGTGTATAGTTTATAAGATATTTAACTTTAAACACTTGGCTGCAGTCTTTATTTCACAGTGGCACACAGCCACTTGACTCATGGAAGTAGGCAGTGACGCCGAGTGACCCACACTGGATTTGGTCTCGCAGGCTCTGCTCCTGTAGGTAAGTCCCAGTAGCCATAAGAGGTCTGATCCTGTCAGCATGGGCAGACAGACAGGACCCTTACAAAAGGTTTCTTCTCTGACAGTGCCAATTCGCCGGCCTCCCTTCATGTGCCTGCTGTTACCACGTTGCATTGCTGTAACCCGACATCCCAAAACTGCTGATCTACCAAACAGAGGTCATGGAAACGTCATTGCAGAAACCACTGGCATTTCAAGGCTCCCACTCAACTTCCTCCCTGCGCCCCGTCTGCTGCAGCCATTCAGGCTCTCTGGGAGGCCATCGCACGTCCTGCGGGAGAGGCAGCGTAGCCAACAGAAACACAGTTTTCCTCCTACCTCAAGAGAGCTGAAGGGCTTGCAAGTCTCACTGCTCCTGTAGCCCAGCCCCTGGGGATCTGTGGTGACCAGGCTCTCGCTAGGTTACCCTGCAAGAACAAGGTTCACTAGCGCCTTCACTGACTGGGGCAAACTGGGCGCCCAGGCCTGTGGGCACCAAGTGTCCTGGACTAGAGCTGCTTGGAAAACCGGGGTTCCTCCTGCAGACAGCTGACCTGCTGTTCCCTCCCACTCTGCTCCTCCCCTCCCTCACCAAAGCTCTCAAATGAAAGCTGATGTTCATAAAAATTTTGAAAATAATACCAACTTTTCCATATATATCTTGTCTGTCTGGTGTGAAATTTAGTTTGTCTAAACCCAGCTGTTTTGTCCTCTAACTGATTTAGCAGAGCTGTGAGCACCCATGCCCTGGGAGTGGTATTGTGACAGGGGCAGGGTGTTTGGGGAGAGGCACTGGAGATCTGCACCTGCACAGAGGTGTCAGAGAGAGGGAAGCAGGGAAGGGCCACAGATACTGAGACCTTTGCCTTTCTGCTCAAAAGAATTGCCTTTCTTTCAAAGGGTGCGAATAACACGTGTCACTGAAAGCTCTTGGTGTGTGCTGATGTACTGAAAGGGTTAAAAGACCAGCTAAGAGGTGTTTTTAATTAGGGACAGACAACCTCCACAAGGAGTGGGTGAAGTTCTACTCTGCTACTGCAGATCCCGGATTGTGGAGTGATGGCAGGGCAGCCTCCGATGCGGATCGGACTCACGTACACATCAGCTCGTGTTTGACTGGAGTGTTTCTTTTCATACTGTCAGAAAATCTTCTGAAGTGGAAAAACACCAAGTTATTGGAGACAACTGAGTCTCCTGTTATTCTAGTTTGTTGTAAAAATATTTAAACTTCAGCAAACCTGGCTAACGGATCGTTCCGAAGTTTAGAGAAGAAAGAGCTCCCTCGGGATTTTCACTCCCCTAAAAGGACATAAGCATATAGCTTGGCAGGGACTGTCCTTAGATCAGGATGGCCCCTTTCAACTTCCCGTGTCCCCTGCTTGCCCCCACAACACTCTTATCTCGATCACATGCTGCTCACTGGTTTCTAAATTTCACTTTCAATTAAGAGCTAAGTTTGAGGGTTTATTCTGAGTTTTCATGTAAGGTCTGTTTTTACCCACTGCTCCAGGACCCATGACATGCATTCTTGTGCAAGCACAACACATGAAACAGGAGCAATTAAAAAATACTGGGGAAAAAAATTTAAAAGCAGAGCAGTCCTCCCCAAAGGCTTTTTTTTTTCTTTTGATTTGGTCAGATTCCACAATACTTCAAAGAGGGTAAAGAGGAGGAGGATGGTGGGAGGATGGCAAATGCCAAATCTGCTGTGGCCACCCCGCCACTAAGGATTTGGGTGTGAAGGGAGCTGCAGCAGTCACGGCTGACAAACCTGTGGGCCAGTACCTGTAGGGCCAACTGGTGGGAGAGAAGGGGTGTTACAGAGCAAAACGGAGTCACTGTTTGGTTAAGTCTGTTCTTAAATCCTAATCTCTCGGCCAAAGAGGAAAGAAAACCTGAAAACGGAGTCAGCTTTTGACAGTGTCATGTCTGAAAGTATAGCCCAGGCCAGAGCCCTTGGTTAGTAGCAGCTCTGGGACCAGCTAGGCACACTCCTGATGGGGTGCTCTTCTTGCCATGGGTCTGTTATTTGCATGGATTTTTTTCAAAAGTGTAATGAGAGCTGATGCAGAGAGAGGCTCTGCACCTAAATGGGCATGGGGTGGCCAGTGGTCCCTCAGCAAACTCTTGTCTGCTGGGGAGCTGGCATTGCCCAGCCCAGGTCCTGTAGTGCCTTCTCCAGCACTACTGGGGCCTCTTGTCAAAAATGGGTAAAGCGCTAAATGAGCAGAATAGTTTAATTGGAAATGTCACCCTGTGGAGGTGCTGGATGAAGCTTGGTTGCAGGATGATGTGGAAAACAACCAAGCTCGATGGTTTGAGTCCTGTGGTGGTTGTTGGGGCCATCAGCTGGCTCCCTCCACTGCTGTGTTTCACATGGCCTTACTCTGCACTCCTTTGATGGCCACACATTTGAGCAAGGCAGAGCAGGTCCACAACTCACTCGCTCTTTGGACCAAACTGCATTTTACATTTCTAATTCCTTTATGACAGGAGTCAGCATTGATTCCCTTACTGGCAGAAATGAACACAACCTGAGAAATGCCAACAGCCATGTAACTGGAGCGAGGTGTTCTCAGCCAGCTCACTTTGCCAACGGTAGCGCCTGCTTTCTTCATTGTCACTAACTACATGCTGGGTGTAGATTTTGGAGCTGCATTCACTTGCAGTGATTCAGAGGTTTAGTAATTCAAAGACCATCAGATGCTGTGATGAGACCGAAGCACAGGGCAATGCCTTCCCTTTGTCCCCCTGTTCCATAAAACTTGCTCAGGTTTAAAAAAAAAAATAAAAGCCACCAAAATAGCAGACTTTTGCCATGTCAAAGCCAGAATATTTTTTGTTTTCAAATAAAAATAAACTTTTGTCTTGTGCAAATGAAGCATTATACACTTTCTTGTATTTGTAAATCTGTGGGGAAGCATTAAACAGTCATCTCAGTTATGAAGGGGCAAGTCGTTGCTAGAGGGAAGGGGCTCACCTTCCTCATGTTTCATTGTAATGTTTGGTGTATATATTTGCACATTAAACTGTATCTTTTTTCTAATAAATTAATACAAAAGGTAGCTGTGATCTTTAATTATTTTGATAAGTGAAGGTGCTCATGGGATAAGCTCCCATATTCCTCATTTAATGCTTTTTCCATTTTTTAAATCTCTTATTAGGCAGTGACTTGTTAATACAAAATATTTGGATGCAAATTCAAACAAATTTGCAAACAAAAGCCATACACCTGTGTACCAGGGAGATTATTTGCAGAATAACAAAGAACTGTGAAGTTGTGACTTGGACTCATGTCTGTATCCTCCTGGGACAGGGTGAGCTGCAGGCCCCCAGTCCCAGCCCCAGCTCCTGGCCATATCCCTGCTGCTGCCACAGCCAAGGGGCAGGAGGGGGCCACGACTCCTGACCGACCATGTAGAGAACAAGCACAAATTTATTCAGCACACGCTCTGGGCTTGGATACAAAGACTAGTTGTTATTTAACCTGGTCTTTTAATTGCTCTGTGCTGAGGAGTGTGGTTGCTGGTAATATAATTTCCACATGCAGCAAGCTAGGGACGTGGGATCCTTTCAATGGGCACATCTCGGGATTTGGAGGATGAAACGAGGCAGTCCATGGGAGCAGAGCTGAGCAAGCTTTGCTGCTAACAAGCCAGGCAGTTTGGAAATAGTTTATTTATTGCTTCAGGCTAGTGCCACTTTTGGATCTGCACGCTTTGTAATCCTGGCTGGAGACCCACAGCGGTGCATCGAGGGAGGTGTAGTGCTTAGAGAGCCACTGATGGAAACTTGGCTGCACAGCTCAAGACACACAGACACGTGTGACTTAGATAAGCCTTTGCCTGCAGGCTTGATAGAAGGGAACTGCGTGACATTTCGTGTTTGCTCTTCAAGGGAGGGCAGGTCAGACAAATAAAAGGTCAGATAAAGTCTGCCTGCTGGTTCACAGCTCTTCCGTGTCCTCTGCCCAGCAGAGACGGGAACAGCCCTTTCATCAGGGAGCATTTTCCAGAAAAGAGACCTCCCTCTGTTGCACCTACTCCCAGAGCCTTGGAGGGAAACAACTGTGTCAAAGCCACCATCAGCCCTGCCACCATGGAGTGAGCCAGGAAGCTCTCAGACTTCTCACACCTCCATGCAAAGTACTTTAGTGACTGGATAATAGTAAAAATAAAAATTAAAAAAAAAAAAAATAATAATAATAATAATATTGTGAAAACACTGACAGCAAAATATCTGGATATGTAAGCACTTGGATCTATAGAGGCTGGCCCCTCTAGTTACATCTGCAGTTTCAATCCACAACAAATACTTCCCTGTAGCAAAAAGCCACAGAGCAGCCAGCCAGGTAGCAAAGCCAGGTTATCTTCATGGGGTGTGAAACACAAACCTCTCCAAAAAGGCAGTAACTTCCTATCACAGAGTTATAGACTATACCTCGGGTTGGAAGAGACCCACAGCAAACGCTGAAGTCCAGCTCCTGGCCCTGCACAGCACAGCCCCAATGATCACATCACGTGCCTGAGAGCATTGTCCGAACTCTTCTTGAGCTCTGGCAGGCTGAGTACTGTGACCACATCCCTAGGGAGCCTGTTCCAGTGCTCACCCTCTAGGTGAGGAACCTTTTTCTAATATCCAACCTTTTGGCCCAGTGCTTTTTGCCTCTTCAACCCTTTTGGTTAAAGTGCAATTGCTTTGGTCTTTTTTAGCTGGAGGTGCTCAATAGAGCATCTGCCTTAGAAACAGGCATTCCTTCAGGGTCCTTGGGCTCTGTATCAACTCAAGGCCACAGCGGTGATATCTCATTCTCTCCAGGAGATCTCCAAGAGCTTTGGCAAAGGAGCCATACTTTACTTCTGATTTTTGATGTGGGCTTTGCAAGACAGTGACTCCCCCCCAGGCCAGTGGCAGCAGCAGAGACAACACTGAATTTGTGGGGTCTTAGTCCTGCACTTTTGCCAGCAACTTATGCAGGCTGCATGCTGTGTTTTGACAGGTCTTAAGATCTGCATTTCCCCATCAAACAGCATCTAAAGCTCCTCTTCCAGTTGTTTAGGGCAGAGAGTGCAGAGGGACTCAGCTATCGGGTTTTACATATTTATGGGAGCACACTGGGAGCCAGGGGTACCACATCCAGCACAAACAAAGGATGCACTGGCAGAGGTTCAGCCCATTCCCACCTGGGGAGCTGACCCCAGGCCCTGTTGTAATGCAGGAGCGAGCAGGGAGCAACCCCACCTTTCATTCACTGTCCTGTTTTGTTCTACTTTGCTTTGCTTTTCACATCCGATTTTAGCATAAGCTCATTGTTATACAGCCCCAACATCCTGCTCTGACAGCTTTGGGATCTTGGCATTGGCACATCCATCACTGTGTAAGAGCTTGAAAAGCCCTTGCTCTCTGGTGGGCTCTCATTGAGGGCTTTAAAGCTTAGAGCTTTTGGAGGGGGTGTTTTCATTGCATGTGTCCGTGGTGGTTGTTGCAGTTCCATTTGCTCCTTTATTCAAAACTGCTCCATTCTTTGTCCGGGAGCTCAGCTCCTTGGAATTGCCTCTGACTATGCTGTTATCTTCAGATGGCTGGGTTTGCTACTGCTGCTGTCATTTCTTAGCATCCTTCCCCACATGAGCAGCATGGGGGAGACCTGCTCTGTATTCTTCCCCAGAAGGGAAAAACCACAGATCCCTCCCATGAAGCATCCATTCCGCCACCTATTCCAGGAGAATATTGCTCTGCTAGCACCTTGGTTATCTCTGGGAAGGCACGGGGTGTCTTGTAGAGTTTACACAACAATGAAAAGAGCAAGACATCAAATAGAGGCAGCGTTGGCAGGTGTCTGCAAGCACTTGAGGAGGTGCCAGAAGGCAAACACAGCTTTTTCCTTTAGATTTCCAAATCGAAGTTCAGGACATGCTTTAAGTGCAACCTTTTATACAGCCTGAAAGAGAGAACTCCTCTATAGAAAGACATGGAGGATTGAGCAATACAGGGATTCATAGAATCCCTGAGGTCTCCATAACTCCTCCATCTCTCTGTTTAGCATTAATGCAGCTTTCAGGAAGCAGCCAGGCTTACCAGGCAAAGGGAGACAAAGTTTTGAAAAGGAGTCCTAGTGGAGCTTGGGTGCCTCCAGCACAGTGGCATCCAGCTGAGATCCCTGTCAATAGGCAGAGTTTGAGACACTGAGCTGCTCCCCTGCAAACCTGACCTGCCTCAGGACACGCCCGACCAGGGACTGCGTTATCTCCAAACGCCTCTGCCCTGGTGCAGGCAGCCCCGAGAGGGCTACAGGGACACACTGACCCTCTCCTGCCTCCTGCTGCTGCTGCTTCTCCTGCCAAGCAGCCTCACACCCACAGGGCTGTGCCCAGGCCCCTCGGGGTCTCAAAAATCCAGAGGCTGAGAGATTTGCCCTTGGCCATAGGTGCAGGTGACTCCGTCAGTCACATCTTAGGGTATGTTCATTCAGATTGTGAACGATTTCTTTTAAAGCACTGAGCAAGCCCAATGTACTGACACTGGCAAATGAGGTTCCCCCAAAAAATGGTAAGGGCTTCCCAGCAGAAAATGTATCTGGCCTTTGATATATATTTTATCCATGAAGATGAGGCAGGCAGCAGGACAGCAGGCAGGCTGTTTGCAGTTCAAAAATAAGACGTGTCTTTTTAAAAGTGTTTTTAAAATAAAAAACAGAAGATTCATCATTTCTTTGGTTTAACTTCCTCCACGGTTAGTCAGAGATCATCAGGAAATGGCACCGAAGGAAATCCGTCCTGTTCTGCCTGGTCAGCACAAGGAATGTGCTCGCACAGAGGACAGTGAGGGGGGGCTCTGCCTCTTCCCAGGCAGAGCCGAGCAACGCACCACAGACAGCTCAAGAGTGAACTTGCGTGACATGTAAAGACAAAATGACAGGGAAACAAAATAAAGATGGATTTCCACGATCAGCACACCCAGAATCTGACTTTTGCACTAAATGAAAATTTGGAATAACTCCAGAAATGTCAGTAATTCATTTTTCCATGTTTATATACAGCAAAAAAACCCCAAAAGCACACTTTACCATCCATACACCACTTCAGACTTTTCTCTAAGTAGCTCTGACTGTTAAATGATACCCAAGGTTCAATGAATAGATTCATTTCTACTGCAGACCTGCCCATCTCTCTGTGCTCCTCTCATCAGTGACCACACCATTACTCCTTCCACAATCCCCAGCTGGACTGGACCGGCTCAGAAAGTGCTTGAATGTAGTTGTTTACCTTCCGCCTCTGTGGATCAAGTTGAGAGGAAAGGGTGTTTTGGTGTTACTCCATCAGGTATGGTTACCTGTACATTTGTGACTACAAAACCAGAGATGTGCAAGCGAAAGCCCCATCCCTTTCCATTGCAACATAACGTTAATCCTCCTAAGGAGCTCTTGCTAACTCTGCTGGCCACAGTTCACTGAAAAAAACAGAGGGAGGAGCACATCGAGTGGCTGGTGTCTGCTGGGAGGAGGTGTGAAACAGATGTGCAGGAGCTGGGGGCGAAGAGAAGAGCAGCTGTATCCATGAGGTTCATTTCAATCCTGCAGATGAGACACTGCATAGAAAAGGTTGAGTAGGTGAAAAACCCCAAACCTCACTTATACAGGCTAGTACAAAGCCTGTATCTTTTCTAGCAAGAGATCACAGAATCACAGAATAAGCTGAGTTGGAAGGGACCCACAAGGATCATTGAGCCCAACTCCTGTCCCTGCCCAGGACCATCCCCAAGAGTCACCCCATGTGCCTGAGAGCATTGTCCATGTTTCTGTCTAGAACTGTACCTCCACTGCATTGTTCTGTATCAGTGAGTAACCTGTGACACGTAACGCAGCACAGCATTGTGCATTAGCTCTTCCACCACTCCTCAGATCTTCGCTTGTGCTTCCCTGAGGAGGCAGGCACTGCCAGGCTCACCCTCACGGCCTCTTTGGTGACGCAGAGAGCACAGCCTCACCCGTGCTGGCAGGTCCCCAGGCTGCTCCAAAACAGACACGGAAAATACCCTCTACAGACAGAGAATCAGGTGTGTCCCAGCCTGTAGACAAAGTCTACACTCAGAAAGGGAAAACGGTTCTGAATTGTGTCTTGTGTTTATCAGGATTGTTTTTGCTACAGCTGCCTTTGATCTGCTTCCAGGGGAAGCAGCAGGTTCAAGGAGCTCTGTGGCGTAAGGAAACCCCCGAGGTCCTTCTGCCAGGGAAAGGCTCAGCATGGAGCCCGTGCCTGGCTGTGGGGACGGCTCTGTGTGCCCACGGGCTCCAGCATGGGGACATTGGCTTTGCCTGACATATCCATAGCTGTTGCTTTTGCGTAGAAGCCCTGTGCGAGCTCCTTTTGCTCTGTGGATCTAGAGGAAAAAACACACCCCGCTTCTTGCACCCTGGGGAAAAGTCTCAGTCTTGTACCTGGGGGAGGGAAACCTGCAGCCTCAGGAGGAGGCAGAAAAAATCATATTCCACCAGAAGCCTTGCCTACAAGTACTGAATCTTAGCAGCTGGTGGGATGTGCTTTCTCAATAACCTTTTAACTCTGAATGGTCAAAAAACACTTAAAAATCTGATTTCTCTGATAACTCTGACACTTGCACTGCAGCCAAGCAGAGTCTTCTGCTTGGGAAATGTTGACGCAAAGGCTTCCTGGTGCTGCAGAGCAGCGGTCAGTGTGAGATGGGATCAGTAACTCCAACCCGGGGTTGAGCAACCTGTTTGTAAAATTGTGATCTGGCCACTTCCCCGGGGAGGTGCTCACGTCCCCTCCCCACCAAGCCTCCCAGTACAAAGGGCCAAGGGCAGGGCAGGTGAGGAAAACCCAGCGAGGAAAGCTGCAAGGCACAGGGTGAGACAGTGCTGAGCAAAAGGCAAACCCTACCCTGCTGTGCCCAATGCCTACCTGCCGCTTCCTTGGGGAAATTACAGCCCAGGAGCCTCCAGTACATTCAACCCCACTTTGGTGGGAGGTTGGCAGCAGCTTTAGGGTGGGCACAAGGTGTCCAAAGATGTCTGTGGCTGAGTGGGTAGGAGCTCAGGGGAACACAACTTCCACATCCCAAAACATCACCTTTTCCTTTGGCTTGGAAAGCATGCAAATAGCTGTCCTTCAAAAGGTCTAGAGATAATCCTTATCTGCTGTTCACATCACGCATGGCCTGGCGGCCCGTCACCCCAAACAGCAGAGGGGAGGAAAAAAGGAACCTGCTTTGGTGAAAGAAAGCGCTTGGTGCTGGCAGAGGCTTTCAGTAGTCGTGGGATCTACTTTGTGCTGTGATTGCTTTTTTTTAATAACCAGCCATGGTGATGAGCTCCCCCACTTTCTGCTTGAGCAACAGCCAGCAGTGGTGGTTGTGATGGTTCTGGACTCTGGGAAGACAGATAATGTCAATAGCTAAGGGCCATCAGTCTTGCTCAACAGCTGAGGGCTGCTTGAGCATGTGCCAACCAAAATATGGCTGGCATGTAAATATGACCATAAGTCAGTCATGTTACTCCATAAATAGTAGGCAGCCCAGGGCCTGTTGAGCTCTCCTGCATCACAGCAGGCTGCAGGACAAGAGCTGCCCTTGAGTAGGGACACCTACTCCTCGAGGCTGAGAGAATCCTTGTCACATCAGATGAGGTGAATTGGGAATAAGTGCGCTGAAACTTTGAAATCTTAGCTAAGTGATACAAAGAATTGGTTGGGCACACACAGTCCTTCAGACATAAACCAAGTCTGTGTCTATGTCTGGATGCAGTCGCACACAGACTCCCCTGAGAAAGGAGTTTAGAATGCAAGGGGGTCCTTCTTGAACCTTGTGTCTCAACAGGAGGCTCTCCCTGACACTTCTGGCTGACCTGTCCTCTCTGCAGTAAATAATCGAGCACACCTTGCTATATCACTACTTCTCTCCTACATGTGAACTGTGTCACTCCATCCGTGACACAAACCTCAGGAAGCACCACAAGGCAAAGCCAGCAGGGAGAGAGAGTCAGTGGCTCTCTTTTGACCAGTATCTCTCTCTTGTCCTTGCAGCCAAGACCTGGGGGCACAGATAAACCCAAACCCAACCTCTACTGCTATCGAGGCAGAGAAGAGGAACAGCTTCCACTGCCACCTTAAATGCCGGTCTTCCATCTTAACTTGTGAAACCTTTCAGGGGGAAGTGGTCGATCTCAAGCTGTTGTTTGGAGTCATTTTCATGGAAGTCTCCAAATAGATGTTACGCCTCAGTGCTGAAGATGGCATTTCTTAGCAAAATAAACAAAATGCTGTTGCCACAGACCACATTTTGTTGATGATGGTACTGAAGAGAATGAAGTTCAGCTGTATTCCTCTTGCTCCCTGCACGCCCACATGTGCTCACAGCAGAGGGAAACAAGTCCAGCAGTAACTCGTGGAGCCTTGGGCAAAGCTGAGGGGAAATCCAGGGCTCAGACCCTCAAGTTAAAGCAATTCACCTGGATTTCTTCGCATAAAAGAGCATTTTTCATCAACTGCTTGGTAATGAAATCAGTCAACATGCTGTTGTAGCTGATGCCAAATTGACTGTAGAATCATTGCTGCAGCTGCCCGTTCCCAGCCCCGCAGTGTCCACTGCCAAGGTCCATGATGTCCAGTCTGCTTCTACCAAGGCTGAGCAACCCGACTCTTGGATTTATCGAAGCCAGAATTTCTGGTATGGGTTGTTGTTTGTGCCACCAAGGTAGACACACAGGACAGAGCTCAAGGACAGCCGTCAGGCAGGGCTCGCCTCCTCCTCCCCGTGTCTCATGCTGTCAGACACCTTCCTCACGTGCTTGTTCTTCACTTCACAACCCATCTGAAAGACTCCCAGCCCTGAGGGGCTGCCAGTGAAATAGTACATACTGGAACTGAAAAACAAACAGACCTCTAGCTGTATAAAAGATTTTTATCTCTATAATGTGTATATATATATATGTATAGCTTGAGGACACATATATGTATATATTCTCCAGAAGCAGAAGACATCTGTCTCTCACACTGGGACACAGAGGCATGTGGAGGCCAGCCTGGAGCTGCACCATTCCTGTGGGAAGACCAGAGTCTCCATTTCTGTATCTGCCTGGCTGCCCAGTGCCTGCTCTGCTATGCCTGTGCACACCAAAGCCTTGGAACCTGTGCCCACCCCCGCAGCTCCCTGCGCTGACTGGGAAAGGGACAGGAAAATGCCCGTTTTCCCTGTCACCTTCTCTCATGCAGAGCTGCCCCGGGGGCAGTGTGACCACCACCAGCAGCTTGTGCTGTGACAGGGATAATGCAAAACACCAGCCATGGTGATTTCAGTTTCCAACTGCATTCATTGCTATTGGAAATGTGCTCTCTCATGCTCTCAGCATCTTGCGGGTCTGAGCCCATGGTGTGGCTCCTGGTGTCAGGGTTTTAAGGGTCGGTTAAGACAAATAAGGTGCAACCACCTGTAACAATTTTGCTCCTGTTCCCTGATCAAGTCAGTGATGGATGACTACAGCCAGGTTCACTCATACCTGCTCACATGTTGTCTGTGGGATTTATTGCAATACTGGTCATTGGTTTGGGTTTGCCAGAAATGGCCACTGCTGCTGCCCTGGGGTGGGACTGGTGACACCAACTCTGCAGCTCCTCACCACTAGCAGTGTCAGTGCTGCTGTCACAGTATTCTGGCACAGAGGTGTGAGCACTGCATGAGCTGGAAATGTCTCGGTACAAACATCTCCCCTCCAGTGTCTTGGGCTCCTTGTCCCAGGGAGATAACCAGCGGTATCTGGCTGTGCCCAGGCACAGGGCTGCCCTGAGCTGGGTGCACCAGCCACAGGGTGGGAACCTGCCAACACCCAGAGGCTTTAAGGTGGAAGGGCCCCAAGCCGCACCACGGCTGTCCACTCCATGACAGTTTTGTATGCAAGAAGCTTTGCAGTCCTTGTCTTTGTTATTTTTGCCATGTTTTACCTTCTGAAGCAGGCAGACAACTGTCCATGTTAATGCAGTTGTTTTTACCCTGTGGCACAGGCACTTCTGTGGTTGCTGGACGGTTCCCCAGACAGCCCACGGAGGGTGGTGTTCCTGGGCCCAGACGTGGAGACATCCATCGCCCCAGGAGCACAGCATCCCTCACAGCCAATCCTGGTCCGAAGTTGACCCATTGCCCCCCACTCCAAACCCACGACTTCCAGGGGTGGGCGGCACCCCGGTGAAGGATGGCCCAGCTGATGGGGTCTGCAATAAACTCCCTCTCTGGCTGCCCGGCAGCATCCGCAGCCCTCACAGCCCCACGCCCTTCTCAGCTGCTGCCTGGGGAAGAAAGTGATGCCATTTCCTTCATGAGCTCAATTCACAGGTAGCCCTGCTGTGGCCATGCTGGCACTATCAGTTCTCGAGTGGGGTTTTGCTGCTCCCCCCATGCAGGGACACTGTGGCTTTCCTGGGGATGAAAGAGGGGGCACAGGAACCACCATCACCTTCTCTGGTGCAACTTCTGCTGGGTGGAGGGACACCTGCAGAAAAAGACTCTTTGTTCATGATGCTGCAGAGCCCAGTGCCTGTGGCTGCGTTGCCCTGGAACACCAACCCCACCACTGTGTAAGGAATGGAAGTCTCATCCATCACTAAGGTGGTGTGTGTACTTGCATACTAAACCCCACACTTGCATTCATCAGAGAAAAAAGCTGTCAGAAGTGGGGATTCATTAGGGGTTGCCAGAACTCCCTTTCCATTTTTGCTGATTAATTTTACACACAGAAGGGGAACTCTTGCAAAAACAAGACTGCAGTTGTGCTGTGATGTTTAAAGATGTAGGGATGGTGAGACCCATGGGAAGAGGGGATAATTTTGAATAGGCATGATGGTGTAGTTGGGGAACACAGCAAATGGCTTTTCAGCACACAAATGTCTCTGTCACTGCCTGCACACTCTTTCAGCTGGCACAACCTTAACATTTAAAAAAACAATAGCTGCCAAAGCAACTTATGGTAATGCAAAGGCCAATCTATAGCTGGGAAAGTAATAACAAAGGGCAGCTAATAAACACTTTAATTTCAGCTGATCACAAAGAAAGGTGAAATAAACCCATGCTCACTGAGAGCAAAGCGTGTGCACGGGCTTGTGCTGTTAACATGCCTGTGTTCCACACTTTGGAAACGTGCATGAAATTTGGCCACGGGGCTTTCAGCAGCAGCCAGAGCATCCTTGTGCCAGCTGCCTATGGAGCACAGGGCACTGCCCTGTGCTCAGCATTCCTGTGCCCTGAAACGTGTCCAGCCCCTGACATTTTTTTCCCTCCCAGGCAATGGGGTGGATGACAAAACATCACCTCCCTAGCGATGCTACTTAGTGAAACCAGCTATTTTACAGCTGAATGGCACACCCATTCTCACCTCTAGAATGATGATGGCTGGTGTAAAAAGAAGGGAAGAGCACAGAAAGGAACGTGGCACTGTCTGCTTGGCGGACTTTCTAAAAATACCATGCTCAGCTCTCTCATCTGCACGGTCAGCACAGCAGATTCTCCCGACCCTGCCAGGCTGATGGGATCTGATTTTCAACATGTTCTCCTGTAATATCATGCTCCATCCGTCCCCTTCCCAGTAATTCTTGAGCCCACTGCCCACCTTATTCTCAAAGAAGTGAATGTCTTGAAAATATTAAGGTCTTGCAAATTTTGTGAGAGCAGGTAATCAGGCTGAGAAAAAAAAGAGGCAAGAGAATGAATTAAACCCTGGGAAAATAACTTGAATGGGAGTCGGTGGCTATTAGACACCAAAAAAATCCACCCTTCACTTAAGGTTTCTCTCTCATGTGGATTCATTGGTGTTTAATAAAGCATGAACTTCCATTTGAGTTTTTCCTGTGGTTACAAAATTTGCAATGTGTGGCTTCTCTGATGTCTTTTAAGCAACAGAGTTGTGCTGCAGCCTTGGAGAACTCAGTCTGCCAGTCCCCAGGCAAAAACCCATAGAAAATTATCGATCAGTTTATTTATTGGTTCTGTGGCACACGGTGCAGCATTTCCCACAAAAACAGGCAAAAGGACAAGTGGCAAAGGCAGGTTGTGCACGGTGGGAGCCACCCCATCCAACGGTACCTGCTGCAACACCAGCTCAGGCTCCTTCCTCCAGTGTGACCAGCCCCTCATCTGTCTCCAGAGGTTCTCAGCTACCTCTGTGAACACCCCAGTTTTGGTTTAATTCTTAGTGCTTGTGCTAAATGCTAAATCCAGGTATCTTTATTCAGTTTATTTTAATTTGTCTAACAAAAATTAGTCCTGCATTAAAAAAAAAAATCCATCTCTTGGACAATTTTGAAAACACTGTGTCCCAATGGCATTGACTTGGTGCTCATTCCATCAACAAGGTATTGCAAACAAGCATTTCAGTTTCAAAACACTTGTCACCCTACTGTTTGCACCTAATTCAATACTGTTTTTCCCTTTCAGGATCGGCTTTTCAGAGGCTTGTGAGCCCTTAGTAACACAGTGAGATGCCTTGATGGCATCTCACAAGTGCCTAAGCTCATCTGTCCAAGCCTTTTTCTGGTTTGTTTGGGGGTTTTTTTGCAAGTCTAGATAAAAGGTATGTGCTGGCTTTCCCTTATCTTCCATTTCACTGACACACTCAAGGAACTGAAATGGAAGATTTTCCTTTATAAGCATCTGCAGCTTTGTCTCTATTTATTCCTGCTTAGCCATTTTTATTGTTATTTTTTGCTCCCATTTATTTATTTGATATGAAACTAATGCCCAATGGGCTGTAATTTCCAGGAGTGCTTTAAACTGATTTTAATACAAGATTGGTTTCCATCGGCAGTGTTACATTTTTTTGGAGGCCGTGCTGCTAGTTCCTTCCTCCGTTGCCATGGCACAGCCCCATCAGCCCCCCCTCACTCTCCCCAAATCCTTTTTCCCCAAGCCAGGTACACTCCTTTTCCTGGGCATGGACGGAAACATTGCGAATCTGCTTTGGTCCACAATTTGTATAATTTTATTAGGCCGATGATTTTAGCTTTCTTGCTTCTCCAGGTTTTATTGAGTCTGTGGTTAAAGTGATGAGTGTTAGAACAGGGAATGGCTCTCCTGGTCCTGACCAAGGGTCCTTCAAGCCACAATCTCTGATGTTTCCAAGACAGCTCCAGCACCTGCATCACACCTTGTCTTATCATCCTGAGTCGCCTCTCACATAGAGGCCCCTGGAATGAATGCCAAGGTGATGGAAACAATGGATGAATACATTGATCATCGGTCAACCCAAAGCCTCTGAAATGTTAGGAGCAGGGCTAGCCATGCCATTTCCTCAGGTGGCACTTACACTTCCTTAGGTGTCTGCTAACGCCAGCAGTGACTGTCTGCATCAGAACTGCTCGGTGTACACACACACACACACACACACACACACACACACAGAGGGTTCTGGAAAACAAACAAGGTTTGTCCTGGGACATTCCCAAAGCCAACACTGAGCCCTACCCCCTTAAACCAAGACTAATTTTCCAAGCCTAAGCTGAATTTGTATGAGATACCCCACTGAGCTCCTGCTTTTCAAAACCCTTCTCATAAACCTACTCAGGAAGTAACAGACCAAACCAGGACAGGCTAGAGTAATTATATTGCACCAATTGCACCATATTGTGGTATTTATTTTGTTTTCCCTTTTAAAAAACTACTGAATTGTAATGTTAAACAGAGAAGTCAGGCAAAGGGAACTTCCACGAACCTTGGTCAATTGCTCAGTAGAAGGAACCAGAACAGCTTCTTCACCAAACAGAAACTCTTTCACATGGAAGTACTTCAGAAATAAATCAGAAATCTTCTCAAATATGTTGTTATTGACAGCCATACACCTGCAAGGAACACGAGGATCCTAAGGGCAGGAACAGCAGACAGCTGCTGCAATGGGAGCCACGGGAGTTCTGCCTTTCTGCCTCCCAGCACTTTTTGCAACTGTGGCCTAACTCCAGATTCGTTTTTCCTTCCCCTTCTTTCTTTTCCTCTTTCTTTTCTCTCTTCTCTAAACAAAGTCAGCAATTTAAATGTTCAAACTTCACCAGCAGTCAAGTTTGAGAGGCAGAAGTTGGAGATGGCTGAGAAGAGGAGGGACAGCTCCCAGGGCCAAGTCCTGCCCCAGGTCACTGCTCCTTGGCAGGGGCTGGATGGGAGGGACAGAGGCAGCGTGACCTTCCCTCATGTGACAGAAGAGGGGAAAACCAGCATGTGGCTTTTAGCACTCCTACACTGTTGAGCATAAATTTCACGTCTGCAGGGCGCTTAGAAAAGGGGCCTAAAGGCCCAGGGATTGTGTACGACCTTTGCACCTTGTAGGCTCCAAAAACAGCCCTGAGGCAAACCTAGTCACAGCTCAGGGTCTCCTGAGGTGAGGTCCTGGGGGAAGGGGCTCATGGTCTGTTCTTCTCATATTTTCCAGTTATGCAAGGTTTGAATTAATCCAGTTGTAGAGAGTCCCAATTCTAGAACTCAACTTCTTATCAACATTTTACAACTCAGAAAGAGGGAAACAAAGATCTTCAAAAGAGACTGGCAGAATTTGGTACCCATAAATCCAAGTTGGACGACAGTGTGTGGAGTTTTTTCCTGTCATGTCTCTGTTCAGGTAAGAGCTAGTCAACCAACATTGAAACTCCTTCTGGTATTAGGCTTTTTAGATGATGCTGATGCCTTGTTTCTCTCCCAGAAACCTCGTCACCCAATTTCAACCACACCTGACAGCAGTAAAGATTCCCAAGGCACTCTGCTTTGGCCAAACTCATGGAAAACTGGGAGCCAAGGAGAAAGAACTCTCGGTGCCCCTGCATGGAGAAAGGCTGGGGCAAGGATTCACTCATTGTCATGACTGGAGTGCTGGATCAGGAAATCAGCCTCAAGCCCCCATCTCAGGCCCCAGGAATCCCATCTCTCCTGCTGCCATGGTTTGTTTCCTTCCCTTGCAGGCAGTGTGGAACTGAGGTGTTTCTCAGACACTTCAGTGGCCTGAACTGTGAGAGAAGCAGCCTTTTTTACAGCTCACTCTTCCATGCAGATGTCTTACTGGCCAGGAAAAATGCTAATGACAACGGTTTAACTCTCCTGGGTTTAAACTGGGATTGAACAAGACTGAATAAATTTAGTTTTATAATTTTAGATCACAATCGCAGTATTAAAAAAAAAAAATTTAGTAGTGATTTTTATCTCAACTCTATCAGCAAAACAACAGCCTCCAGTAAGGTAGGTTCTGCTATATTTTGGACTCAGTGCTACCGAGCAGATGGTATTTATTGACAAACCTGCTGCTAAACTGTTTGCATTCCCAGGGCTGTAGGTACAGTCAGCCCGCAGCACATTCACTACTCATTACTAAAATACTCATTTCCCTGGAAAACCATCTGTGTCATTCAGTCATGGCAGAAGCCCAGAAACATCCATTCCCTCCACGGCCACTATCTCCCAGCACTATTTATATGCATCCAAACCTGGACCACGTTTCCTGTCTGAAGCCTTCATTACCTGCCCCACAGTAAACAGAGGGCAGCAAGATGAGTGAGAGGTAAATTGTACGCATAATTTCCACTTCTCATCTTCACAAAAATGAACTAAAGCACAGATGCAGGAGAGTGGCCAAGAGCAAGGCTTTTTGCATTAGCCTGGGCACATCAGGGCCTGAAGGGCAGTTTCTTCCCCCAAGTTACAAGGGACAGGACAAGAGGAAATAGCCTCAAGTTGTGCCAGGGGAGGTTTAGATTTGATATTAGGAAAAATTTCTTCACCAAAAGGGTTGTCAAGCATTGGAACAGGTTGCCCAGGGCAGTGGTAGAGGTGCCAATCCTGGAGATATTTAAAAGTTGTGTAGATGTGGCATTTGGGTACAAGGTTTGGTGGTGGATTCAGCAATGCTGGGTTAATGGCTGGACTTGATGATCTTAAAGGTCTTTTCCAACCTAAATGATTCTGTGATTCTACCTGCAGCCATCCACGGGGTGCACAGGGTGGCCTGAACCCAGAGCAAGTCAATGCACTGACTGAAGAGGGACATTTGAACTCAGATTTGGGCCCGACCAGCACATTGAGTAAAGACAGAGCCATGGCAGTGGGAAACACCCAACTCAGGCACCTTTATGTGGAATTCAGGCTTTCTGAAACAGAACACAATAAGTGAGTCCCTGCTGGGGGAGGAGGTAGTACAGAATAGCTGCTGTGCTTCAGCTCACACCCTCCTTTATTGCAAAAGAGCTTCCCTGTTTAGACAGGCCCTAAGAGATGGAAACATTTTTAATGTGTATTTAATCTTTACATCTTTTCTTACTGTTTTGATGTTCCCTCAGGCTTTGAAGATTCAAGATCATTTTTTCCCCAGAAACTACAACTCTTAAAACAAAAATAAGGCAGTTGGAAATCGCCTGCTGCCAGTCAGACTAAAGAGGTTGTAACTTTTTCCAGCACAGGAAATGTTCAATAATTTAATATCAGTGACCATGTATTAATGCATTTATGCCCTTAGGTCTCTAGAAATCCTTCGTTCACAACATTACACACCCCAGTTCATAGGACCACTGATATTTTTTCAGTGTTATTGTGCTTTTCAATGGTATCAAAAGAGACATCTCTGCTGCTGACCCTGCTCGCCTTTGTTGTTCTCTTTACACTTTACTGGGTCAGGCTGGAATGGAGTTATTCTTCCCCATAGCAGCCCTATAGGGTTGTGATGTGTACTGGTATTCCATTTTCATTTTTTCCCCATCCCTCCAGCTGAGGAGGGGGAGTGATACAGCAACTTGGTGGGCATCTGGTGTCCAGCCAATGTAACCCACCCCAGCCCTTTCTGGTGCCCAACACGGGCCCAAGACAAGGGCAGCTTTGTATGAAGCATGCTGTAGTTACAGCAGTTAATAAATCACAAGCTGCTGCGTGGGTCAGAGAGTCTGTTGGCTGCTTCCCTATTTTGCTAAGCTTAGGAACAAGCTCCACCCGACCGCACAGGTATCCTGGAACAGATCATGGACTGGCCAGAAGGCAGAGAATTCAAAGCATTGCCTGAGGAGGCAGCTTGTGCCCAACAGGCACCACCATGTAATGAGTTATCAGAAGATGGAAGACATTACGCTTTATTTACTGATGGAACTGCCATGTAGTAGGAAACCTTTGGAAGTGGAAAGCTGCTATGTGGAGTCCCACATGATAATTCATTGAAGCCACTGAAGGAGAAGGTAAGTCAAGTCAATTTGCAGAACTGAAAGCCACCCAATTAGCCCTAGAGACTGCTGAACAAGAAAAGTGGCCATACCCTGTCTCTGCACTGACTCCTGGATGGTGGCTAATGCCCTATGGGAGTGGCTACAGCAGTGGAAGAGGACAACAGGCAGTGGAAGAAGACAACAGGCAGCACAGGGTTAAACCCATCTGGGCTGCTGCATTATTGCACGACATGGCTGCACAGGCAGAAAACATCACTCTGGAGGTACATCATGTGCATGATCACACGCCCAAAAGCCACATCATCGAAGAACACGGAAACTACGAACAGGTAGACAAAACTGTCAAAATTGAAGTAGGTCAGGTGGACCTGGAATAGGAGCATAAGCACGAGCTATTTGTAGCTCAACGGGCCCATGAAACATTTAGGGAGAGACAGAACATACAGATGGGCCCATAATCAAGGGGGGGACCTGACCGTGGAGGCCATCACACAGGTCACTCATGGATGTGAAACGTGCTGCAATCAAGCTGATTAAATCCCCCTGGAAGAGAGGGTGGTGGCTGGGTTTTGATATGGTGAGTCCTGGCAAAAGACTATTCTGGACACAGCCACGAAGACGCCAAGGCGAGCGCTACGTAGTCACCACAGTGGGAGCGACTACCAGGAATGAACTGGGCTGAAAAAGAGGGAGTTTCACAAGGAACTGAGTGACTGCATTGATGACGCAAACCAAGCTGGTGTTGGTGCCCAAGAATTGAACATGCTGCTTCTCCTGTCCTGAGCACCCATCTTGAAAGGTGGCCTCAAACTACAGCCTGTTCTTATGAACATTTGGAGGAGTAGAGGAAACCCACAGAACGAGAGAGTGTCTATTAAAGGACAGGAGATAGTAGTTAATGAGATTGTATAAACCTGCGTGCTGGGTGTAAAGATGGTTTAAGTATGCAGCATAAGTTGGTAAGATGACATTTCGGTAGTCCTTGTTCCCTGTGGTCATCTCGTGGCCAATAAGGAATATGCTGAAGCAGTTAAGAAACAGCCTTTATATCGTACAAATATTATGAAAAGATAAAATTGTTATGTACTAGTGAAATACGCAGTACAGTGAATGCAAATGTTTCCTGCTTTATTGCTTTTATAGGTGTACTGCAATAGCAGACGGTTGGTGTGTGGCGGTCTACCCACATATTTATGGAGTATTTCATTTTAGGGATAATGTAAGCAATAGAGCTTTAATCAGCACCCTAAAATATGAGGTGACTGCCAGAAGCTGCTAGATTTTTGTTTATAACACTCGTATTCAACTGCCTCCTTTTTACTCTCCTTACTTTTTGTATTTTTACTTCAAAGTAAAAATAACTATCGCTGTGTTCTATTTGTATGACTGTTCACACTTATATTAGTGTACTATAAATGCAGAAGTGAAAAAAATACTCCTCCATGGAATGGCCTGGGAAGAGTGTTTGTTCTGACTGAGTAGTAGTGATGCTGCATTTTTTTGTCACGGTACTGGGTCTGGCTGGGATGGAGTTAATTCCCCTCGTGGCAGCCCTCACAGGGTTGTGCTGGGTATCGGTAGCTGGAAAGGTGTTGAGAACCCACCAGTGGTTTGGCTACAGCTGAGCAGGGCTCCACGGCATCCAGGCTGTGGCTCAGTCTCTTCTCCCAAGCAACAAGTGGTACAGGAGGAATTAGCCCCCAGTCGGGCCAGGGGAGGTTTAGACTGGATATTATGAAAAATTTCTTCACCAAAAGGGTTGTCAAGCCCAGGAACAGGCTCCATAGGGCAGTGGTGGAGTCACCAGCCCTGGAGGGATTTAAAAGAGGTGCAGATGTGGCACCGCTTGTGGACAGGGTTCAGTGGTGTGCTTGGCAGTACCGGGTGACCGATTGGATCGATGAGCTCAGAGGTCTTTTCCAACCTAAGTGATTCCGCAGCCCCTTGAAACAGGCTCGGCATGGGAGGCTGGGCTCTTTTTTTTTTTTTTTTTTTTAAGACGTTGCTTCTGAAAGTAAAGTCCGCAAGAGAAAAGAAAACTCATCACCACAAAAACTAGTGTAACCGGGTCTAGCAGGAGGTGTCCCTGCCCACGGCAGGTAGGTGGAACGAGACCATCCTTAAGGTCCCTTCCAGCCCGAACCGTTGTGATCTGTGATGAAGATCTCGGCTCAATCATTCCCCTCGTCCACCCCGCGGCAGCCCCGCGGCCCCCGCTCATCCGCCGGTGCTTCTCCCACCGCAAACTCGCCGCGACGACGCGGCAGGTTTTATTTTTAATTCACACCCACCCACGAAACAAAGAGCCGGCGGGCAATTCCCTGAAAGGAGGCTGTAGCCAGGGGGGGAGTGGCCTCTCCTCCCAGGCAGAGCGCGACAGAACGAGAAATCAGTCTCGACCTGCACCAGGAGAGGTTTAGGTTGGACATGAGGAGGAATTTCTGCACAGAAAGGGTGATTAGACATAGGAATGGGCTGCCCAGGGAGGCGGTGGAGCCACCGACCCTGCAGGTGTTTAAGAAAAGA